>VZTR01012397.1:4214-98861 GCA_013400775.1 Chaetops frenatus | reverse complement strand
ACAGCATGGAAAGATTTTGGGGTGAGAGGGTAAAATACAGGATTCATAAATAGAACAAATGGGGTTGGCTGGTACCTTTTGCCATGAATCTGAACAAATCCAATCTACAGGTAACTCCACGCTTGGAGAAAGGAGTTCTCTTTGGAGATGAGAACTTCTCTTCTAAAAGTCTGGCCCTTACTTCACATTTAATGCCACTTTATGGATCATAACACTACATTTCATCATGTTGTACATGTTTTAATTTTCCAGTTTTGAATTAAGATGGAAGCTCAGAATTTTAGACCTATTTAACACCTGGTTAAACACTTAACAAACTAGTAACAGCTGAGTGCATCCCTGTTAAGTGGAGTTTTTTCCTTTTTGTTGCCCCACTTAAGAAACAGTCATTGTCATTCAGTCTCATTAACATAAATAGGTTCCCTAGGAGATGTCCCATTAAAGTGGCCATCCCTATTAAGCATGTCCCAATTAAGTAGTGTTTATTGTATGGCAGGTTCCAGACCTCAAAGCAGAATAATTTTCAGTTCCTAGAGGGAAAAAAATAAGTCAAAGAAATTACATATTTAAAAAAGGCTTAAATTGATACAAACTGATAAGAGCCCCAAAAATGAAAAATGAGGGCTGACACTTCAGCCTTTTGTTTACCCTGTAATGCTGCTTTTCTGGTTTTGAGTTAAGAATGTAGCCTACACCCTAACTATGAATTTCTTGGCTTTGATTTGATTGTGTCATAACTTAATGTTTTATGACTTACAATCACATTAGTCATAGGAGTCACTCAAGTTTAGAGATGATGGAAAAGACATAGGGGATAGACAAATCCATACTGGGGAACTGTCCTGTGATTGAAGCAGTGGGCTGGGACCCAGCAGAGCCAAGCTCTCTGTCCAGGCCTGTGCCAAACGGTTCTGCCTCACTCAGAGCACAACCCCACGATTATTTACATACCTGAACAGACATTTAGATATTATTTGGTGTGCTCCTGTGCATACATAATCTATTTTTCTCTTAATCAAGGTGGATTTAAGTCAGGGGCTTATTCAAGGTGTTAAGAGACAAGCTCTGGAAAATCTTCCTGCGTTGGCTGAGGATGATACAACTCAGTGTCTGCTGCCAAAGGCTACCCCTCATCCCCCAAATTATATTAGTGTCAGCCACTTCAGCATAAAATCCAGGTCTTTAGCACAAACCTGCCTTCAAAGAGCTGAAATTAGTTGCCTTGGTTTTGTCTCAAAGCAGGGGAGAAGCAGGCAGGTATCTCCTGTCTGTGCTGTGTCTGTGGGAGGTGACCTCCAGCACAGAGACCGAGCAGAGGAGGAGGAGGAGGAGGAGGAGGAGGAGGGGGATTAATGCCACCTTCAACAACTGAAGGGAGTGCAGCACATTTACACTTCCAGCCAGGGCATTTGCACCTGCAGGAACAAGACATCCCTTGTGTAGCTTTACCCCAAATTAGACAACCTGTCCTTCCTCTGAAGGAGAAGTTTGCACCTGGGTGGAGTTAAATAAATAAATAAATGAAAAAATATTCGTGTTCCAGGGCCACAGATTGAAATCTCTTCATGACAGGACCTCCAGAATTTTCCTCAGTACAGGTAAAAATGGAAATTCAACTGATTCAAAGCTTGTCAAAAAATGGAATTTTGATGCATGCAGAGAGATGACTTCTCTGCATCACCTTTTTATGGTGTTTCAGAGAAACAGACAGTTTGAGTCATGCCAAGTTATTTTCTTTATTTAACAGAATCACAGAATCATTTAAGTTGGAAAAGAACTATGAATCCAGGTGTAAACCCAAAAGTACCAAGGCTACCATTAAATCATGTCCCTAAGCTCCATGCCTGGAAGGTTTCATGCCTCCCTGAAAAGCAATGTACACCTGTTAAATACTTTTCCTTGGTCTCAATAATAACTTTGTTTGTTTGGTTTTTTTTTTTTTTTTTTTTTTTTTTTTTTTTTTTTTTTTTTTTTTTTTTTTTTTTTTTTTTTTTTTTTTTTTTTTTTTTTTTTTTTTTTTTTTTTGTTTTTTTTTTTTTTTTTAAAAGGAATTATCCCTGGAGTATAGTTTCATATCAAAAGATGTGATTTGCACAATGATACACAAGTGGTTCACACATTTAATACACAGCCCACACTCTGAAGAACCTTAAGATTCCTTGCATTAAATAAGAGGCACAGTACTTCAAAACGAGGGTTTGTGAGTAGGTGGTAAACTTTTTTCTGGGTCACTGAGTAGCAACTGGGTGCTTTGAAAGCATCTTGCAGGAGCCAGGTGAGCAGTGGTTGAGGGATGCAGGTGTCCTACTGTGGTCAAATGAGAAAGACTTCTAATCCTTAAGGCAGTAGAGCAATTACAGCTGATATCCTCATCTCTTACTTCCAGTAAATAGGTGTAGAACAATGTGGCTTTGTAGGGCCCAGCAATAGTATCAGGAGTTGGCAGCAAGGGGCTCTGAGAGTCTTTGTAGAGTTTGCTGAAGCCCTACATCACTCTGAGCAGCAGAAATGGTTCACACAGAGCTCAGGGGTTCATCTCAGAACCCCTGGCTTGGTGTAAAACCCCAAAGTCTGCATGACCAGGGTGAGGATCAGCATGGGGAGCTCGCTCTCATTCCTCAGAGTGTCTGGATTGAGGAGAGGTTTTGCTCACACCTGTACCCTCTGGAGGGAGTGCAGAACCAAACCCCAGCTCCAAAGAGCTGCTGCCCCGAAGGGAACTTCAAACCCAGATCTGAGCTGGATGTTTTGGCTCTCCAAATTCACCTGTTCTTTGTTAAACACCAATACTGTAACAGCACTTGCTTAAGCTCCAAGTAGAAGCTGTATCAGAGTTTCTGGTGAGAGACCACTTGTGTGGGGTTTAGAATTGTCCAGGACTCCCAAAGCAGGAGCCCACAGCAGCAGAGGACACCTCCAAAGGGCCCTGGTGCAGAAAGGAAAGCCCAGCCCTGTACCTGTGTGACACTTGAGTGTATTCTTTCAGCTCTGACACAAATCAACTGCAGGGCACTTTGACACATCCCAACCTTTCAGAGTGTATTTTTTGAGCTCAGCTCATTATCTGAGCCTCCATTCAGATGCTCTCAGCACAGATGCCTTCCTCATCAGCTCTGCACTAAAACATACAGTAAGTGAAATTCTGCCATATGTTAATACATATGTTTCAGTTTCAATAAGCATTTGATGCAGGCCTGTTTTAATTTTTTTTCCCAGGCAATAGAAATTACAGAGTTTATACTATTACCTTCCCTTTCTATATAAATGTGTTAGTGAGCTTAAATAAACTAATTAAAGTAAGGTTAGCTACGTGCAGCATAACCTGTCACAATGGTGGAAACATGTATTGATTCTTAATGGTTCAGCATTTATCTGGTTGGTCCAAACCAGCTGGAGGTGGCAGAGTCAAACTGTCTGAGACTCTCTGTGATGTTGTAAAATGATGGAGAGGCAGATAGCCTGGAGAAAAGGTGTAACCAGGATTTTCACTTCATCCCCACCTCAAATTTTCCCATCTGGCATATCACAACATAATGATGTGAGTGATGTCATCAAACTGGGAGAGAGGATCTGAATGGGGCAGTTTTCTCCTTTACTGAACTTTGTAAGCTGGCCACAAATTGTAATTAGCAAGTGTCTACAGTTTATTCCTGGCAGAGGCTCAGTCCATTTTCCATGGGCTGGAATCAGTCTGTTTAGCCACGATGATTCTTTTTGTTTGTTTGTTTGCAAATAAACTCTTGGAAAGATCCTGGGCACATTATGAGATTTACAGATCAGTTGCTCTGCACAAGCACGGTGCTTTTACAGCAGTGCAATACCTCTGAGTAATGCTTTTGATTTAACTAGAGCTACCCTAGATTTGCACCATTGTAGGAGCCAGATTAGGCCCCATAACTCTTGCACACAGACTTGAAAGCATCCAAGTTATGAATGAGAGCAGCGTTTGCAAGACAGAACAAAGAAAAACCAGCCAAAAAAAATATCCAACTTACATCAGCTTTGCCTGCTGGATTCTTTGCTTTACAGCTAGAGAAATATCCAGGCAGACCCTCAGCTAGCAGAAGCTGGCACAGCTTTGTTAAAAATCAGTGGAGCTTTGCTGATTTATATCAGCTGAGAATCACTATCTGCCCCAATGACAAAATGAGGCATTGAAACAGAGTGGGAAGGCAATAGGGTTTATCTATGGTTACAGCATTAAAGCAGCATCATAAGATAAACTAATTTTGTGTANAAAGAAAAAAAAGGAAAAAAAGAAGGTGTCTGTGGGGATACAGCACTGACTTGGCTTTCTCAGTGTTGGCTTCTGATCACTGTGCCAAAACTGGCATCTTCCCTTCCCTCAGCAAATCAGCATTGCTGCTGCAAACTCTTCATTGACTGCCAATGCTGTGCTACCAATAATTTACCACGATTGAGAAACGTCTCTGCTTTCGCTCTGCACCAGAGAGTTTGCTCCTGCATGCCTGGATCTGTTCAGTTACTTACTTTATGAACTTTATTAAAAAGAATCAAAGGATTCTTTTGGGTTCGTTTTTCATAAAATGTCTCAAGCATTTGATAAATAAATAATCTTCTACTTAAAATGGGCACGAATTCCCTAAAGACTCAGCGTTACAAGCAGGTATGTGCCAAGCCCAGCTCTCCTCCAGGGGGATGTACATATCTATATACCTGTAATTATAGGCTGATAATTATATAATTCCCTCTATGTATATCATCATTTGTGAATAACTCGGTAAGCTGGCAACACAGAAGGGCGGGACAGTATCATAAGCTAATAAAAAAAAGCAATTATATTTTCTTTCTGATCCAGTTCTCACCTTCCCAGTGAGATCGGGGCATTGTGCAATAAGTGAGAAATGAGGAACCTCGGAACACTTGGAAGCAAGATAAGCATCCAAATGCCTGACTCTGTCATTCAGAGCTCAGCCGAAGTGTTTCACTCAGGAAATTATGGGCTGCCATGGGAACAAAGGTCCCTTCCCAGATTACCAAAAGGAGTCTGAAGTGGGTCAGAAATGTTATAAGGATAGGCTTTCAAATGGCATTTATATTATTTCCCAGGTTAATGCATGTTTGAATCTAAGCACTGAGGCTAATGTGAACAATGTCATTTCAGCTTTATGCAACCCCTCCTTGCTGTACGTGCAGTTCACCCCCAAAATGAATCCTGGGAGAAACTCTCTCCACAGTCCAGCCTGCATCTCTCACCTCTTGTTTTATAATAACTTTGCAAACAGCTCAAATAGGGACCATTTGTAATCTGTGTTGATGCAGAGTCTTGCAAAAGGTGCTTTTAGAGCTGACATATGAGAAATCACAAAATTTTACTTAAGCTTTAAAAATTCAATAAATTATGAACAAGTGCTTTTGTTTTCTAATTTACAGTCTTCATGCAAGTCTTTAATTCCTTTCCAAAATGCACAGCAGTGTGTCCTCAACTGAACCCTAATGTACACCCACTATCTTACCCTCCAAATCCTGGGGATGGCTCATACTCTGAAAAGCCTGGAAACAGAGCCCAGTGTTGGGGTAGGATTGAACCTCCAGTACATAAACCAGAAATGGAACAAATCTGAGCATGCAGGACATAATTCAGTTGTGCACAATGAAAGCACCAAAGTTCCTCAATTCTGGTAAATTACTGGTAGCACAGCACTGGCAGTCAATGAAGCACTTGCCAAAATTCTGTTGATTTGTCAAAGGAGGAAGAGAAGCCAGTCCTGGCAAAAGAATTCCATGCCATGGAAAAGAGAGAAAGGCAGCTTTGTACTTATACAGTCTGTCCTTGGAGCTCTAAAGGAAAGATAATTTTTTTTTTGGAGGTTCAAATACTGGAGGCTCAGATCACCAAATCCTCAGTACCACTTATTACAGCTTGCTGTCCCTGTGTCTCGGGCAGAACTGCTTTGCATGTGAAATGAAGATGACTGGAGTGGGACAAATGTAGATGCAAGCTGTCTGTTTGGAGCTGTGCTGGTTATCTCCCTCCTAGGATCCTACTCAGCAGAAACCAAATCAGTATCATCAGGGGATTTATTTGCACTGGAGTCTCTGTGGCTGTTGCACACTCCTGAGAGAGCTGTGGGATGCTTTTCCTATTGTGTCACTATTAATGCTTTGCCCTGCAACCAGAAAAATCATAAATGAAACGTGGCTCAGTCCTGCAGCTTCTGCCTCTGGTTCAGCCAAGTGTGGAAGCATATCCTGAATGTAAACACCCAAGGATCAGGGAGGCTCCTCATCAGCTCATGGCTGAGCATGTGCTTGTGACTTTGCTCAGTCAGAAAAGCTGGTGATGGGAGGTTTGAATGAAGCTGAAGTTTCTGGTTTGGGTGATCTGTCCTCTGTTCAAGAAGGCACCAGAAGGGAGAATGCACACAGAGGAGCAGCAAAGGTGCCCGAGTTTTGGAAGTGGTAAGACCCTCCTCCCTCACACAGTTCCAGTCCATAACAAGCTGACAAGGATGACCCCAGCTGTACCTGCAACCAGGTTCTGTGTATTTCACTCACCTTAGGAAAGGTTTCTCTTGCCTATGAGCTGCCCATATTCAGCTCGTACCTGTATTTGTGGGCTCATGCAGTGGTGTGTGTGAAAGGGAGCACTCAGCCACTCCCGAGTGTTGCAAATGGATCCATTTTCCCTGCCTTTGACAAAAATGATTGCCATGCTTTTCTACACCTCACAGATAGTTAATATATCAAAGGATTCTGAAAGCCTATACTTGGAAAATAAACAGTTCTCACTGAGGAATATGTCCACAGCCCTATAGGGAAAAAATCTTGTTTGGATAATATTAAGGTCTGAAGGACTGAAAGTTGGCTATTGCGTGCAATAGAGTAATTCAGTAACTGAGAGAAGTCTGTGTGATATCATCTACTGAGAGTGGTGCACTGTCAATTCAGAGCACACCCCAGCATATGTACTGAAGTGGGTTTTATTTGAGAGAGGTTTTTTTTTCCTTTTTCGGTCAATAAACCTAAGTTGCCCTAAAATAACTTAAAATCTTTCAAAGGAGTATGATAGGCATATATTTGATACCCTCCCAGAAGTCAATATGATACTCACTGCACAGGAGTTAAATAATTTGCTAGAATAATGCTCACGTGTTCTTGCTTCTATAAAACTCTGGTTTATGTTCCCTCCCATGTACAGAGTAGCACAAAATGCCACAGCAGCACTTTCCTAGTGTTCTATGGTCAAGGACACTTCACAAGCAGGAATGAATATTGGCAAAAAAAGAACTCTGTAATAAGGTTAGGAATTAATACGACAGTATAACACATGGGGGAAAAAATCAGACTCAGTTGATTAGGAAAGTTTGTCAAGAGTGCCCCAAGTTGTATTTGTTTCTTTGTTCAAAGTAGATTAGATTAGTAGTAGTCATTAGATTTTAAGAGATATTAAACAACCTAGAGCTCCTGTTGGGTTTATATCAGTAATAATTCCTAGAAAAATATATACAGTCACCATAAATGTGGAATTTTAATGTGCTATTCTACTCTTGAGAAAGGGATAATACACATTGTAAAACACTAGAGTTTTGGGGGTTGTCAGTATCTTTAGTAAAAAGACTAAAATTTGGTTGCAAAAATTGACTATTGTAGAGCCAGTGCAGCTCTGGAGAAGTGAGAGAATATTTGCACATCTCCTGTCTCACCAGCAAAATAATGAGAGCTCTCCTCAGGTACATCTGTTCCTTTTTAGTTTTCAGCTGTCCCAGTTGAGTTAACCCAGCCTGGCATCATTCACCCCTTTGCTAAATCATGTATTCAGTGAAACTCTTCGAGGTCAAGTGAACTTTGTTTGCATAGCACTACCAGTTCAGCACTTTTAGCGGAAATAACGGCTGTGAATATTTGGAGAAATAACTGTGTTTTGTGCAATCCCCTCCTGCGGTGGCAGGAGAGAACGGTAGAAATCTATCTGTTCCCAAGGTGAACCGCTTGAGAATCTCATCTTAATAGGGTGGGGGCATGGCAGGATGGGGAAGGTGAGAAGTTTCTTGCATTTCTGAGGGCTAGTCTGGACTAATTCCTTTGTGCTTGTCGGGAGGTATCAATTCCTGAAAAGGGAGTTTCCTTTCTCTTTCCTATGACTCGTCAGGACGGTGCCTACACGCTTAACATATCTACATACGGGCTGCCTTCCCCGCCCGCTTGGTGCCTACTGGCCCCACTCCCTTATCTAATCAAGGTTCAATCAAAGTTAATTAGGGATCTAGTTTTCTGTTCCTGCATTAGGCGTAAAGCAAAAGGAGCTCCTGGGCATATCTGATCAAGGAGCTGATCTGTGTTCTAACTATGTAATAACTGGCACAACTGTGTAATTACAATACAGCCCTATCTCAGGTTACATCATTATCATTATGCTTAACACTAAAACAAAGTGTGGTTATCGTGATTGGTGTCAACACATTTGTGATGTGCCACCCAGGAAGAGGAGGATGTACACATGTCACCCAAGCCCTGCTTCAGCCTGGAAAAAAGTCTGTTCCTGCAGATAGGGCATAAGGAGAAAAAGAAATAGACAGAACACTGACTATTGGGGGTTAAATTTAACCTTCCTTCACCCTTCCTTTCCTTAGCCAGACTTTCACTTGTCAATGAGGACTTGACTCTGGAGTCACTGATAATAAAATGTAATCTACCTCCGGGTGTCTGTGGTCTATTTCCAAAGGGGAGAGATCTGCAAAGTTCCAAGAGCTGTGTTAACTCAAAGGCTTTGTACTGAGAATGTATTTTTTAGTTCTATTTTTCTGCTTAAATGGTAGTTTAATGAACTAACATGTATCTATAAAGAGGAGATGCTGTACTTGTAAGAAGTGCAATTCACTTGAAGGAAAGCCAATATTGAAAATACCATTTCTGCATCTTCTGCTTCTTGCTGAGTTGAGCTATTAAAAAAAAAAGCCACATTGCACAGCTTTTAGCCACTAATATTTATGTGCAGTCTTAAAAAATCAACAGCTTCAGCCATCTTTTGTTAATGATAGGTCTGGATGAGATTTTTTAGCTAAAGACAGCTTCCTTAGCTTACCTCATATCACGGCATCTGGTATCTCTAATTGGAATCATTTTCATAATAACCATGAGCAATATACATTACCATCTAAATATGAAGGCTGACTGCAATACAGACTTGTCTACAGCTTTTTAAGTATCCAGGATCCTGTCCAAAGCCCCTTAGACTGGAGGGAAAGACTCCTGCTGATGTGTCTTGTCTAAATTAGGTGCAATGTATCAAAAAACTCTCCTAGACTCCATATAGGAAAGCAGAAATCTACTCAATATTAATAAGTTTCAGTGCAACTCTGTCAAACCCCTCCAAAGGTGGTGTCCCATTCTGTCACTGAATCAGGCCTAATTCAGTCAGGATTTAGATACTTGCAGAACTTGAGATGCCAGAGTAGCTCTGGGGATTTTTAGGGAAGATCAAGGCATTCAGTAGGTTGTCTCTCACTAGTTTACAACTTCTGAGTGCTTAATTGTTAAAAGTTTTACTGTTTTGTTAGTAGTAATAGAAAATTCTCTCATTCATACAGAAGCACATACTCAATGCTAATTTTTATGGTGGTATGATCTTGTTTTGAATTAATTTCAGAAAAAAATTGCACCTATGAAACAATCATAAATTGCTAAGATATCCACAGCCTGTCTTCAGCTACTCATTTAGCAATAGACATTTATGTTATGTTCCAAGTGTGATGTTTTATATTCGTCACAATCAGCAGTTCTCAATAAGAGAAAAATGCATTAATTCACCTCAGTCTGGAGAGTTTCTCCAAAAGGGACAAAAAAATCCTACTGTCAAATTAAAAGGAAAAGAGAGAATTAGAGTCCCCTAACAACTGCATGCACAGGGTTTGTTTAAACTGAAGTTTTACATAAAAAGGTGCAAATGCTTTTAAAGAGAACCATCCCAGATTGCATTTTCTTGCTCTCTCCCATATAATTGTAAACAGCTTTGATTTCAAAGGGAAAATCAGACAATTATTTTATAATGAGAGGTGTGGTCTAGCGATTCGAGCATCAGACTGGCAGCCAAAAACCACTGGAGTTTTAATCCTGGCTCTGACACTGACACCATCCACTGCCTTGGGCTAATCACCATGGGTTTGACTGAGATCTGCTCCTGGTGAGTGCAAGAGGCAGGGCCAGCTGCAGAATTCCTGATTCAGAACTCCAGAGGTGAGCAAGAACCCTCCTTGTGCTGCACCCAGCTCCTGCCCAGCAGGTCCCTGAACTGCAGGGCACCATCCCTGACCAGAGGAAGACATTAAACCCACACAACTTCACCTCAGGCAAGCTGAGGTTCAGGAAAGCCATAGCTGCTAAGTGCTGTCAATAAAAGCTTTAAAAGCTCTTTACATAAGCATATTTGTGTAGGTCTGTGCTTTGAAGAAAGCCTGCTGCTTAGGTCGAGGGGTGAAGAAAGGCAGTCCTGCCTTTAGAACACTCCCGACACCTGGGGAGATTTTTATTTCCTTTAAGCACCTTGTAGTTTAAATTTTAGTCATTGTTTTCTTTCTTCCTGTGTGCGCCCATCCCCCAGCGACCCCCAGCATTTCCCTGTCCTTTGCTTCTCACTACAATTCCTCCTGTCTCATTGAGTTGTCTGATTTCTTATCCTTGATTAATACAAACACAGACAAAACCCTCATCCTTGGGGATTTTAATTGGAAGGTTGATTGCCTTTTCTTCTCTGCTTGTACATTTTCCATCGCTTCAGCTTCCTTGAGGTCCACAGACAGACTTTCAATCTCCCCCTCACATTCACCATCATGTTCTTGATCTTTGCTTGCTTGGGGCTTGACTCCTTCTAATATAAATGTTAGGCATCTTGCCATTTCAGATGACAGATCAGCTCTTTGATGTGTCTAATTATGATGGAGAGGGGGCAGAGAAAGCAGGACCTCCTGAAGCCAGGATAAATTTGCTGTCCATATAAACTCTGAGCAGCAACGTGTCCCTCTGCTTCCCCTCTGGTACATGACTGCATGCTGGCCTCAAATCCTGCTCGACCTGAAAGAGTTCCATGAACACCCTGTACAAGGGGAGGTTTTACTTTTGAACCTGTTTGATTTAAAAGAGGTAATCTGGCAGCAGCCAGGGTGCCAGAATGATAGGGAGGGGCAGCAGAATGGGGAGTTCTACCTTGACTTTGCATGGCAAAAGCAGAGGTGGCTGACTGAAAGCAATCTAGTGAGAGAACCTTGTTCCTTCACCTCACCTCACTCTCCCTTTGCTGCCTGCACAGAGGAGCAGCAAACTCAGTATTTGTGCTGGTGCTTTGCAAAAGTCATCAAATTCAACCTCACAACACAACACAACTTTCTAAGCTGACATTTCAGTTTGGTTTTAGGGATGCTGTTCAGAGAGAAGAGCTGTGCTGCTCTGAGAGCCAGAAGCTTTGGAGCACAGTCTTCAGTCACTGCTCTTGCTCTTAAATAATTTAGACAATTTCAGAGCATCCCATACCAAGTTCTTTCACTTCAGTTAAGAACCAGACTTGTGGTGAAGCAGGAATGGGACTCACTCTGGAGTTTGTGACAACCAGAGCTGAATTCAGCTCTCAGCTGATGTCCATCACCCCTCTATGTTTGGGGAGAAGCCCTTGCTCAGTAGAACATTGGGCAGGCCATTGAACCCTGAAACCTGTCTAAGGGCTGTGCTGTTGACCCTGTGCAGTTCCTCTGCTCTCGAGATGGTACGGGGTGAGAGATGTCTTTGGTTTGGTGTGCTTTCAGATAGATTTATTGCTACAAGTTATCAGGAGTTTGAGAACTTCCTCACAGAGACTGGTAGAACTCAGCCATTACAGAAGAAAAGAGCACAAGGCTACCAGTTACAAGGTCTTCTAAAGGTTACATAGCCAATAGATAATTACCATGTACATATATTTTCTATTCCACACTAATATTTAATCACTCTTTTGCCACATTTCCATCCCACAGTGGTATTTTTCATCCAATAAAGTGCTGTACTATATATCCCTTTTTTTTTCACTCTATCCAACCACACCCTAAACTTNTAAACTGCAGACAAAGATCTTTGTTATAAGTCACTAAATTAGGAAGTTTTTCCCGTGGCCTTAAATCAAATCCAGTGCACATTTCAAAATCAGAGTAAGCTGGCCCAAGGCCTTGAAGGTTTTTTGGGCCCTGGATTCTGACACTCTGGCACATGTGTTTGCCCACAGAACTGATGTACAGCTTCTACCTGTGCTGCAGAGCCGTGCCTGCCCTGCTCAGACCAGGGCTCAGTTGGGTTGTGTGCTTTACAAACACATGAAAGGCCACAGTCCTGGCCCTAAGGTGCTTGAAGTCGTTAGCAAATCTCACAGACACTTCTTAATATGAATTTATTGTTGATCTGTCTGCCCCAGAGCTTGAAATTCTTTATCTGCCAAACAGGCACAGCAGGAGTTTCAGCATTTCTTCCCTTATAATACCAGCTAATTCAAGCCTGACCCACAATGATCATCTCCTGAGAAGAAGGTTTGGTTTAGTCTTCCTCCTATTCAGCATTCAGCCCTTGATCTTTCTACCAAAATGGGAAATCAGTATTAGTGAAATGAACACTGATCAGCACTGACAAAACCTTTCACCTCATTTCTTGCAGTAAGCTGGGGTTGTAGTTTTGCTGTTGTCCTTGAGCAAAGTCTTGGGTGGGAAGTTTCCTCCTGCCTCTCTTATCCCTTCATCACTTCCCAGAGCAAAGGCAGAAACCTGTTTTAAGTGAAACAGGCCTCAGGTGAGGGAAGCAATGTTCCAGTCTGCAGAGTGACAGTCTGAAAGGCAGGAAGGAAGGGGCTCTCTGGGCAGCAGTGGTGGAGGGAGAGCAGGGAACATCTATCAATATTTACTGAGCTGCATTGCTTTTCCATTTGGTGTTTCTCAGCCCTTCCTCTTTACAGAGCCCTGCCCTCTAATAGCTTTGTCCTTATTCCTGTGCATTGCCAAACAAGAAACCCAGTTTCTGGCTCTGATCTTTGTTGACAGGGCTGAGGAAGATTGTGGAAGCCTTTCTCTCCATGGGTTCTCTCTACACACCCCAGAGGAGAGATTAATAGTTTCTGAAAGCATCTCCACCCTACAGAAAGGTCACCAGAGTCCTGGGGAAGATGAATAAATGGGGGTTCATCAAGACTGTGCTAACATGGGAGGGACCTCTTCCAGCAAAAATATTGCCAAAAAAATCTTAACAGTGGCAATTTCAGAGGAGCTGGAAGTAGGCAGGTGATGTTCCAGGTTGTCATTTTTCACACAGTGCATCACAGTCCAATCACTTCTACAGGTGTATTATTTTTAACAGTTTTGTTTGCATCAAGAGCTTGTCACTGTGTGGCCTGTGACCTGTGGGATGTGCTGACTGAGGCTGGAGGAGAATATGTCCCTGTCACCTTATCTTCCATAGACAGTCAGCTGTCTTTTGGATTCACTTGGAACTGTGAGTTTGGGCAAGATTTTGCTTTAGTTATTTTATGCCAACTCTATCACCTTAATGTTTGTTGTTCTGGCTCTGGACAGTAGAGGTAATTAATGTGTTAGATACTTTGAGTATCCTCTTAGTGTTTCACACATCTTTTGGGGCCTGATATACTGAGACTCTTAATCCAACAGTATTTAGTTCGCCATAAAATAGAATAAATCTACCAGGAAAACCATCAAGAGTTCAGCTAGAGCAGTGAGAAAATCTTCTCTTTAGGTTTTCCATTCCCTGATTTAGGCTGGGGCAGCTACATTGCCACGTGTGCTCTTCCTAGGTGGATTCCATATGTGTGGTGTGTACACCCAGATCCGTGCAGACACACAGTGTAGAGCATTATCCTAACTTGCAAAATCAAAGTACCTATGGTAATATTCATTTAAAGGCATAATGTGAAGTAGTTGCTGGAAAGAGAGGGAAAAATGTCTGAAATGGACTGATGCAATTTTGTCAGATTATCATAAACTCCCAAACCTAAGCTACAAGAATAGCTGATCCTGACAGATGCTTGCAGTTGGAGTGCCCACATAGGGAGAAGTCTGATTATGTGTTGGGTGGGAGGCATAAAGACAGAAGAAAGTTGATTTGCTTTATCCTGTCAATCTAATGATTCACTTTGCAGGTCACACTTTATCTACACACAGTGTTTATTTAGACAATGAAACCATCAGTGTCATTGATAGAATCTAACACACCAACAGAGATATTTTACTTTCTCGGTATTTTTTATTGTTGCTGGAGTATGTAATCCTGCCACAGAAGTCTTTTTATGGAAATAATATTTTGTTATAAGTACTATCATCGTGTATTGTAATTATTATTTTGTTTTACCCTGCCCACACAGAAAACTGTTTGCATTATATTCCATTGAAAGATACATTTTAAGTTCTCTCTGGTAGTCATGAATAATGTAAATTGACAAGAACTATTATGGAGGCAGGTAGACAAAGAAACAGAAAGTTAAGTGGTTTCCTTTCTTTTTATGGCAGAGTGACATTTACCTGTAAGTGCATTTGATTTTAACACAATAGGCTGAGTCTCTGCTGTGCTGGATTGGGATTGAGGCGTGTGGAGGAGTTCAGATAAAGAGTGGGCACTGAGAAATGCCCTCGCCAGACCTCCCTAGGGAGGGTACTTCAGCAGCAATAGCATGTCAGAATGTCTTTTTTTTTTTAGTCCTTGCATCCAGCTGACAAAATCTTTCCTTGTTTCTGTATCTGTAATTCCAAGAGATCTCTCAGTGCTTCCCACAGCTGTCTAATACTTTGTGCTTGTCACATCACTTTCCAAAAAAGGGTCAATGTCACTTTCCCACCCGGACAGACGGAAAAACCAAGGCAAACAGAAGCTGTAGATGAATGAGGGTCACTTGGAGAGCCAGGACCAGCTCTCCTGGTGTGCATACCCACGGCCCAGATTGGTACTGCCTCTCACATTCCAGCTACAAATTTCATCGGTTCCCCTTTTCCTCAGAATTGCTAGAACTACACTAGTTGGGTCTAACTCTCCTGCAGTTACACTGAATTTAAGTCAGAAATAACTTCAGTGGGTTGGATTCTCACTTTTGCAAATGAGAGTGTTCCCCCTAAAACCAGTAGAGCTCATTTTTAGGTCTAGGAAGGTGTAGCTGCTCTCACATCTATAAACATCCCACTAAGTATAAAATACTTTATTTCTCTAGTGTGATACATTTACCACCCTCCCTGATCCAGCTTTTCCCTGCACTGTAACTTTCCATGTCCACAAGGTTACCCTGGGTAAGAGGGACAAAAACCACTCAACCCCTGTCTCCAGTAAAAGCCCAACCAACCAAATAAACAAAAGCAAACAAAATAACCAAGTGGGCATCACACTTTGATCAAGATATTCCCTCCCCCAGGGGAGTCACAGGTCTGCAAGGGGAGAGCTGAGGTCCTTCAGGAGAGCTGACAACCCTCTGCTTTTACAGAGGAGCAAAAAAGGAGTATTGTAGTTTCATCTGCCCATATTCCTTGAAGGAAAACTTCAGAGAGCATTGTCCAGGCTGCCTCCCAGGGCTTTTCTACTTTTGTGATCTCTCCTTTAAGTTCCTGTAGAGGAGCAGGACAGGCTCTGGCTGATGACAAATGTGACCTGTCCCACCGAGTTATTGTTGCTCGCTATGGGGGATGAGCTTTTGCAGTCCTCTGGTTCCTGGTGACGTAGTGCAGGGTGCACACACACACCACAGTTGTGTCTTGGGGCTTCAAATGCCTTTATCTATGTCATGCATTGGTTTTTACAGTTTGCTGTGAATCACTGATGCCTGCTGGGAACACATACCCGCTTCTGGTTATTTTTATTACAATGTTATAATGGGCACAAGGACACTTAAAAGTGGAACAACTGAGCATCTCTTGGTAGCCAGTGCTGTGCAACTCTGCTGGGATGTCTGAGAACACAGAGTTGTGCTGCTGAACTCTCTTACTCTAGTGAAAAGAAATTAATTCCAAATAGTCAGTGTGCTGTGTAGTAATTCTACTCATGTGAATGATGGAAGAGTAGCTAGAGCCTTGAATCAAGTCCTGGAATATGTGCTCAGAGCCCTTGATAAGCTGCAGGTTTCCTCGATGAGGGTGGATCAGTTATTTAGACATTCTGGTTATATTTCAGCCGTGGGGTGGGACAGCTCTCTCTGTTATATGTCTCCATGTCCTGGGATGTCCAGGAACCAGGCTGGAAAGTTTTGTGCCTGCCTGCTAGCCAGAATCTCTTGGTCTGCTGGCTTTCTTAACAGCAGTAAATCAAAGGTGTGAGATGAATATCAGGATCTCCTTTTGACGAGAAACTGAGACACAGCTTGGAAAAACACCTGGACAGCAGGTGAAGAAAAAGGGATGAATGGCATGCTGGGTTATTATATCATGCTGATGCTGCATGGAAATGCCAGGATGAGTATATTAAAAGATATAAGGAATCCATTATGATGGGAAAAGGAAACATATAAACCCCAAGTTTGTTAACAACTACTTGTCAAGGGAGCAAAGGTTTCAGCTTTAAAGGTCACAGTATTTGAAGGACAAATATTTCTGTTCTCAGCTAGAGAAACAGAGAGCAAAGAAACCAACCTGAGAACTGCTGGGCACTCAGCTCCTTTGCTATGAGGGTTTGGTCCTCGGTGATTCCTGAAATGTTTGTTATGGATCATGAGCATGTTAGAGAAGCATCAAGATGCTCAGAGAAAACAGCAAAGGGAATGGCTGAAACACACAGTACTCGACATGAAATACCAATATCATGTGGTGTTCTATTAGCTCTGGAGCTCTTTGAGTGGACTTCATCAGCTCCAGTTTAGAAGGTCAGAGACAAGAGAAGAACTGATTTGCTCAAAGCACACAGCCAGCAAATGGTAGGAATGGGACTAGAAACCAAGTATTTTTACTCTTTGCAGAAATTAAACAAATAGGTTTGTGGTAGTTTCAAAAGACATGGCTACAAGAGGACTTGAAATATCTGAACTCTCTTTTCTAACCCCATTGCACAGGCTTTGGCCAGGTCTTTGGATTCTGCTTTGTGCTTTAATTCCCCTGTGCCACTGCATACAAAGTGACAGTCACTTTTACAGAAAATGTTAAGCCCAAACTCTGCCTTTGGGTACAGAAGGAAATTGCAGAGAAGAGCAGCCACTGTGTCCAGCTGATCAGGATAGTGGCCATGTGCCAGACATCATCTTTTGTGGTAATAACTCCTTCCCAATGGCAGCCTGAGCTATTTGCCTGTCATGATTTGTCTTTTTGTGCTTGGGGAATGCTGCTTGACCTTTGTCTTTGATGTTGCTCGGCCCTTTCCTTGCAATAGGGCAGTTCAGAAGGCCATGACCACATCTGCTTTGGCTGGTTCTGTTATCAATTAATTTGTCCTGCCACATCAAAGAACAGAGATAAAGCTGTAGCATTTCCTTACCACAGATTTTTATCTTCACTCCCCAGTTCACCTCACAACACACGCACCTTCCACCTCCACAGCAAGCGGAGAGAGAGAGACAGACAGAGAAAGAAACTGAAGTGACATCCTAATAACCTCCCTCGAGTGCTGATGGCACCTGGGTCTCTGTGTGCTGAGCCTTACACCCACTTCCAATCTGGCCTGGCCACAGCCAGGCAGTTGCTTACTCCCCCAACAAGTTATTTGTTTTTCTCTCCAGACAAATCAGTGATGTTAGAATGACAAATAGCAGTTATAGCTTTGCACTTAGCTGAGTATAATTTCAGCCCATCAGTACCATCTGTCTCCTTGCTTGGGCTGCAGCTCCATTAAGCGACAGCCAGAGATCCTCAAGGACAAAGAGCCCAACTCACATGGACAGATATTTGAGGGTCACAAGCTGTGACTATTTGCCCTTTGTGGTTCATTTCAGTGGTGAGCTAGAGAAAATGAAGGTGGGACAAAGAACTTTACCCAAATTCAAACTTCCTGTGCTGTGCCATGCTGAGCCTTGATTTTCCTTGTCCAGGAATTCTGTGCTGAGATTGGTACTAAACACATCCAAACTTATCTGAAGGCTTGCTGGGGTGATGCTGTTTGTTTTGGCTTTGGGACAGCAGTCAGGCTTACTACTAGGAAATTTTGTGTTCATTTACTACAAGTCATAGAAAAGATAGGAAGATGCCTCTGCATAGTAGGGAACTCTAGTATTAATAAACGTATTTAATCTGCTTGTGATAATCTCACTTTGTGGATCTTGAACTGCCTTGTTTTCTAAGGAGCAATTCCTCTTGTCTCATGGCACTCACTAGGAAAAAAGATGCTTAATGATGATTCCAATCTCCATCAAATTTCAGGAGAAGATTGCTTCTATCCTGATTGGCTCTTTTCCTGTCTCCAGGAGCATCTTCTTTTCCATCTATGACCTTTCTAAGTTCCTTGTTCTCATTCTGTATGAAGTTCAAACTCCTCTTTGTCATTTTGTCTATTGTTTATACTGTCTATTAGTAATTTATCTGTCTTCTCCTCTGTCTCTGCCTCCTATTCACCATGTGCCCTGTTGAAACCTGGCCACAGAAAATAAAGTGGGTATTTTTAAAGAATTTTTAGAAATACTGTAAGGTGACTCTGTCACAGTAAACTAAAAAGGCCAAAGTGAAGTACTGGGTTGGGAGCAACAAGCCAAAAAGAAACAATAGTGACAAGGATTTGTCCACATGAATACAAAATAATTTGTTCAAAGTCTTTGGGTATCTGCCGTTTAAGAGCTCAATTCCTATTTAACCACATGAAAAAAGGATCAGATTTGCTAAAGAACTCAGTTTGCTAAGCACTGTCAGAGCGTTATGTGTGTGTGAACATCTGATCCTTCTGTCACCAGGCATGCTGGGGACTGGGTAGGACCAGCACCTAGGGATCTGTATAACACCTTTGGCCTCAGGACCTCAGACTTTTCTGATTTAGTTTTTTTCTCTACAGGCTTGCTTGCTTGTTTCTTGTTTTCTTGTTTGCTTTCTCTCTTTCACCTTTTCTTTCTCTCTCTTTCTCTCTTTTTCTCTCTTTCTCTCTTTCTCCTGTTTATTATGTTTTCTGAGGACTAATTTGATGACATCTCAAAACACGGGAAAAAATCAGTTTTGGAACCATTTTGCATGTGCAATGAAAAAACCCAGCCTTACCCAGAGTGGCTGGGAATGTCCTTCTCTCTCATTGACTAAAGACCCTGTGTACCTTGCAGGATCAGTTGCATTCAAAAACCTGTCCTTTCAAATTTGTTTAGGTAAAGTGCAGAGTGCAGATGATTCCCAGAATAGCTCTTCTGGCTTCATTTGGAATGACAGCAAAAACAAACCTGGACTTAGCTTTTCATCTCAATGGAAGGGCATACTAAAAGCAGTGAGAATATGTCATTGTTCGTAAAGGACAACGTTACATGAGAGAGAGCACAGGAGAGAGGCAGGGAGAAAGAGATTTTTCCCCTCTCTAAATAAGGGCCATTTTGAGGTGTGTGAGGACAGCAGGGGTCAGCGACTGCTGGAACTGACTCTGAACTTCTGGCAGAACAATCTCCTGGAACTAAAACCAAGAATACCTTTATCTTCAGCAGCCTGCCGGGAGATGTTCCACAGCCAGCTTTCTCCACAAGAGCCAGGTTACAGTGTCTGTACATGACAGCAACTGAACAGAAAGCTTTTGTCTTTTAAAACAGACTGGCTCACACACAGCAGAGTAGAGTCAAGCCTGATATTTAATATCAGACACTGTGCAAGAATCCCTTTGTAACAGAAGAGTCATAAACCATGAGATTATTTGCCACATAAGAGGGAGATGGTGGGTGCAGATGTTCACACACCATGGCTAATTAGAACAGGAACAGATGACTTACAGGAATTAGAATTTGTTCAGGAAGGATCTGCTCTGCACACTGGTATCTCTTAACTCCCAGGTACTACCAGTGCCTGAGCCACTTTTCACCATGAACCCAATCTGGCAGACACTCCTCCAGCCTCATTGCTTCCCTGTCTTGGGAAGGGAGAAAAGGCTGAGGCCCCATTTGCCAGAGAGGTGCTTGCACTGAACTTCCACGTTAATTGTTTGCACACACAGTCAGTGTCCAAACCAGAAATAAACTCCAGGAGCCCTAATTCTTACTCCTCTCCCCTCAGCCACGTCCTCCTGGGCTTGCTTTACCTGCATATCGGGGATTTTGTGGGCAACTACTGAGACAGAGAACAGATTGCCCCCAGATGGGGTCTTCAATCACTCAACTTTTATCACTGAGAGACAGTAGCTTCCCTCCCTGCCTCCTTGAAAAGCTTTTAAAATAAACACAGGTACATTAGAACAACAGCCCTTGGAAAAGGGTCCCTTCCTCCCCCTTACCTTCCTTGCTCTCCTGTCATTAAGCAGAGCAGAGCCATCCTTACATGTGACATTTGGACAGATTGACTTAAGCTATTTACTTTAAGTTTTTCTTCCTCCCATTCAGGATCATTTTCATTCATTTTTCAAGTGTTTCAAAATTTCTTTTGCCAAATCCCTAGATCAGGTGATCCACAACGAAGCAACAGGACTTGTGCCATTCTGCTAAAAGCACAACTCTGAAGCTTCCCTACTTTTCCCACAGCCACTTTCTGTTTACTTCTTAATTCACTAATTCTGCTGACAGAAGAAAAAATACAGCAGGAGTTGTAAAGGAAATATCACTTTTAAGAGCTGGTTTTATTTTCTTACCACAGATACTACCTTGCTGGTTAAACCATTGAGTAATTGTATTCTGGGCTTAGAGTCAGTGGGTCAGATTCTGGTTTGAATTTTATCAATAAAAACAACCACTCCAGGGCAACCTTTCATAAATATTCTTGCTTTCAAACCAGTGTGCTCTGCTGCTTGAGGATGCCTTCCTAAACCAAATCCTAACCCAGAATTACCACATTAATGTCAGTGGAACTGACAAGGGACAGAGTTCAGACTCAGAACTCCCTCACAGGGGTTTTCTCTTTCTCCCAGCAGCAGAAATGTGCTGAGCAGGTTTCACACAACCCTTCTGACTTACACTCCCTGCTCAGCAGAAGTCTGGGAACTTTGCTGGGTATGTTGAAGATGCAGTAGCACAGATGTGTGTCTGAAGTGAGGATGTACTGTGCTGCTGTGGACCCTGCAGTGACAAGGACTGAACAAAGATCTGCTTACTGCCCTCTTATCATGAGCTTGGGCAACGGGTTCTCTCTATCAGACCTTTTTTTTGTTGTTGTTGTTGTTCTCTTATTCTTATCTGTCTTGCTTAATGGCAACTGGAATATTTTGGACATTCCCTCAAGCCCTCTATTAGCTCCACCTAAGGAAAATATGGTCTAAGTCACCTCTTTTCAGAACACACAAAAGGTGGTACAAAGGGTAAGATTTAGGGATGAAGGAACAGCTGAGGGATTCCAAGAGATGTTCACAGTACAGAATGGTCACATCAGTTGTTGGGTAACTGGAACTGCAGATTGTGGGACTCCTGAGACAGCAACTCACAATAAAGTCAAGGCTTTTTCTGTGCATATAGTTTGAATTAGGGGAAATGCTCCAAATACATAAACAGGAACTAGTCTTGCAGAGAAGATAAGCTTTGGAGTAAGGGGCTGTCTCTTGCAATGTGTATTTAGTGTCTACTTCAGTGGGGACTAATCTCATGTTGGGTCTCTGGATGCTGGGCCTCTCTTAATGTGTGTACTGCTGTAATACACAGAACTACTTCCTTCCATTCACTGCCTTTTTGTGGCATTGTTTTGCGTAATTGACTCCCTTTTTCATCCAGAGGCTAAAAAGTGATTATTGAGGATTGCCAGCTCCAGACCTGAATTGTTTCATTCAGGAAGTTAATTAAAATCAACCCACCTCTTCAAAAAACCTTTTTGAATACAGTGTGGATGCTCCTTTCATCTCTGTGTTACTCTTTTTTTTTTTTTTTAAATCAGTACTCCCTAAATCATGGAAATAACTTGGCAAAGCAGCTGAATTACAAGAAAAATCAGTTAGGAACGTAGGTAAAGGCACATAATAGGTCTTTAGAGGAGAGGAATGAATTTAATTGAGTGAAAGCTCAGAAAACCCAAAAGTAAACTCAGGGTCATCAGCATGCTTCTTTCACTTATCCCTCAGTTGCACTTCATAGATCCAGGCTTCCTTTTGCTCTGCTGTTATCACACTTTCCTTTTGCTGTGATTTATTAACTGTGGAACTGTCAAATTATGAAACTGAGGTTCTAGAAATACTTATTAATGTTTGAGAAATTCATTTCACACTTGAATACTTTTTCTAACACTTACTAATGTCCCTCATTTTGGTCATGTGGGTCTGCAGGGCAAGAAAACAAGGTATCTTATTATATATTTAGCATGTGGAGATGAAGGATGAAAAAAATGTATTTTGAAACCCCCTCAAACATCGCAGCAGCCTCATGCATTTGGTCCTTGTGCTGCTGGATGTGGTGGCTGTGTGTGGATGTGCATAAGTCTGTACATTCAGTGACACCATCCCAGCTCCCTTTCAGTCACTATTAAGAAAGCATTTCTAATCTCCTCTGAGAAGCTCTAACATAAAATTCCTTTCATGCCAGTTTTGTCTTCATCAATTTGGCGAACACTGACCTTCCCCCTGTGATTCCAATGGAACTTGTAATTCAAAAGGCATTTCTGTTTATTATTACCCTGTTAGTGTACAAGAATCATCAGGGGTGCCAGTATTGCTCAGGCAACAAGGTTACTCGCTGAGCTCTCTGTTGCAGCTTTGTACTGCAAACAAAAACACAGAGGCCATAGATAAATTATGATTACTTTACTCACTATTAAATAAGAATAATGAGCCTAAAATAATCACTGAATAATTACTTGCCTCAAGATCCTTTGCCACACTTATTTCCCACACAAAGGTTTCTGATGGAAATTAATTTAAAAAAGTAGAAAGAAAGACCACCAAAAATGTCAAAGTTTATGAATTTGCTCCTACAGGACTGGAACATTTCTACCTCTTGACTCTCCGTTTTGAAGTGTGTTATGTTACAGCAGTATCAAATTTAACAGTTCTGAACTGGTACAGTCTTGCCTAAAAGGAGGTTTTCCTTCAAAATATAATTTTGCACGGAATACTGAGCTCTGTGTTTCCAGCGTTACTGAAGTCAAGTTTAGTATTTAACCTAATCTGCACAAAGTAGTCCTATTACCCTTCAAACTTAGAGAGACATCATCTGATAGGAAATGGCTGCAACACCTCCAGCTTTCCTCAAATACTGACAGTTTCAACCGTTTCTTAAGAAATACTGGGGACTGCAGCTCTAAACACACTTCTGTTTTAAAATGTGACCATCTTCTTTATCTTGAATGGAGGACTCCTTGCAACTAAAGCAGTGGTGTTGCTGGCCACCCAAAGGCCAGCCAGAGAAAGGAGTAACCAGATATTTTTCCTTGAGATGCCTCTCCACAGTGCTTTTTTCCCTTTGCACCTCACTGGTTCCACCTATGATTTCTAAATGACCATAACACCCTTTTGTCAGGCAAGTATTTCATGCCAGCATTGGGAACGTTATTTTTTTCAAAGGAAACTCCAGTAACATTTACAGTCTTTCACATTTAGTAAGCTGCTCCTGATGAAAACTCTGTGCAGCAGAAGTACCTCATTCAATGCACAGGTGTCCACTGCACACTCAAATTATCAGACTCAATGATAAGAGGAAAAACCCCACCTTTTTGTAATATGGAGGACATAATTTATTTACTTTACCTGCAGTAAGAGGAGTGAATTCTGGTCTTGTTTAATCCAGCACAGCAGCTGACAATGGGGTGGGCTGGAGTGTTTGCTCTGCTGTCTCTTCTGTTTAAGCTGAGGACAAGGAAAAATGTTGATACAACAATGAATCCTTGCTGAGAGCTAACCCTAACCAGAGCTCTGCCCGATAGATCTGCAGCCCCCTCAGTGCCCACATTTTCAAACCTGACATGTTAGTGCTTCATTTTGCTATGTAGGAAAATGTTCATGTGTGAGGGTAACCCCCTCTAAATTCTGTACACACAAATGCACAGATCTTTTAGATCAGCATGTGCTCATTTGAAAGTTTGTTTTCTAGCACCTCTTTCTCTTTCTTTGTTACTGCCTTTCAACTTTTGTGTCTGTAGACTTGAAAACTTGTACCATGTGGAAATGCCCCAGTTGCATCAGCTAAAACTACAGTTTCTTCCTTCAGCTGCCCACACTGGTCAATATTCCCTTTGCAAATCATTCTGCTTTTGATAAGTGCAACTTAATTTTTGTGTGGAACAAATTCTGAAATATTATCCCCATTTTTAAACTTGACAGGTTTGTTCTAGAAATCATTTATTTGTTCTAATGTTTCTTAGCATCCCTGAATCTAAAAGCATTTCATACATATGTTTCCCTGACCATTTTGCTAATAAGGATTCAGCTCATTATTAATGTTCCCCTTTCACAGAACCAGAAACTGAGATGCAGGTATCTGAGAGAAGTGCTATTGTTTTTAGAAGCATAATTGGATTCTGATTTCTAGAACTCACCTTGCTGAGGGCTCAGCTCTTCATGAAAAAGCTGTCTACAAGGGTCAGAAAGAAACTATTAAATTGCCTGACACCTATTAATCTACTCCTCTTTTAGGTCCGTAGCTGTGAACTAAGCTCATTGAAATAAAATCTCTCATACTTGTGAGATCACGTATTAGAAAATCAGTCCTGGTGTGCCCAAAGAGTTGGCCCCACATTACATTATTTCCTTATACAAACAGTAATAAAATACTTTTTTTTCCCACCTCCAATATATTTTATTTTAGGGAAATGCAACAGGAAAGAACAAAAGTAAAATTCCCATTTGTGAAAGCACAGCATGTGCAACTTCACTGTAACAGGCAGCAAAAGGTCTAAGAGCAAAAAAAGGACTACTGAGACCTGCACACAGTGTTTCCCATAAATTAGCTCAGAAAACCAAAGGTAGAGCACTGCATGCTAGAGAGGGCTTGAAGAACAAAATATTTTTAAAGTCCTTTAGCAATATTAAAATTCTGCTCAGAAACAACTATTGTAATGTCATTTCCCCCTCTCCTTGCTTGTGAATCAATTGTGCAGCCATTCTCTTTGTTACAAATTTTCAAAACTCTAAAAAAATGGATTTAGTTCCCACCCTGGAAAAATGAAGGAAAGTGCTTAATGCACTGGTGTTGGGGCACAAAGTGCATTTGTTGTGCTGCTGAATGTAACACGATCCGAACCAAGGCAGGAGAATGAACACTTTGCAGTCCCTGATGGATTTCAGATTTATTAGACACTGGAATGTTTTTTTTCCCCCTTGTCTATAAGAACATGGTGTGTAAGATGATAAAGGGCAGGAATAAAGGGAGCAGACATTGTAGCCCTTAAAATTAAAAGAACTGTTTCTAGATTTTGGAAGTGTCAATGTATGAAAAGGCAGCCTAAAAAGAAGTGTTGCATTATTCAGTACACTTTCCTCCTGGAAAGAAAAACATTTTGCAACCACTGACAAAGCTATGGACATGTGACTAATACTACTTTTATTTTCCTATGTGGAGAAAAACCCCATCACAAAGCCTAAATGGAATATTTATGCTGTAAGATAATACACTCGTACCTGTAAATTATGAGTGCAAGATGTAATAATTCATCCTTGGTTTCATTACTCATGCACTATGGAGCTTTCCAGATTAGAGATGGATTTGTTATGCCATGACATTCCAGTATATGTTTTCCCTTTCTTAACTCTCTCTCTCTTGTCTGGCATACACATCCTGTACAGTAGGAGCAAATTTCTTTGCACCAACACATACTGACTGTATGAGCTACACAGAACTGGCATCCCTTTCAAAGAACATATTAATGATCCATTTTATGATGTTAACCAGGCTGAAAAAAATTAGCTCAGGGCAGAGGGATATAATTTCAAATAAATCTGGAGGAAAGTTTCCCATTCAGACAAGAGCTCCAAGGTGCAACATTAATAAAACACTGTTATAGTCTAATGTTACAGGAGAGTTCTCTTGAGCTTCCAGGATGGGAACCACAGTGGTCTGCTTGTAGTAGCAGGATTTCTGTTCCAGTATCTATGCATTGCTTTGTGAATGGGGATAGCAAAAGTCTGGAATGAATTGCTTCAAAGATTAGAATTCCCATGAAATTATAAACAACAAAACTATTCACTGAAAGCGAACTTATGCTTGATACATAAGCAGAGGAATACACAAGTTCTGTTCTTCTATTTTTGACTGTGTATTTTAAGTGTCTGAAAGTGATGTACATCTGACAGAGATGACAAGGCCAAGGAGACAGTTTGGGCCAATGTTCTGAGCACTGGCACGCCGGGCTCTGCTGGGGTCTGCTACTGAGTTATTGTGTAATCTTGGGTGAGTCATTTAAATTCTTTATGCTCTGATTTCACTAGTCTGTAAAATAGGTGTAATCCTCCTGCATTTACCTCAGACAGCAAAAATATCTATAAAACATCTTAGATGGCATGATATGTTCAGGCAAATTTTACCTGAGTAAAACACTCCCTTTATGAGCTGTATTTGTCCACAGATCTTTCTGTCCTGCAAACCTCTGCCCCCAGACACACACACAGAGCCATGTCACTGTCTCCTGAAAGATGAGAAGATCATGCCTTTACTGTGAAATCAAAACCATCATTCTGCTCCTATGGCTGCAGAAATTGCATTAACTATCAAACTTTAATCTTTTCAAAGTCCAAATCTTGCTTGTCTTAATCAAGTGAGAAGTCCCAGTAAAAATCAGTAGGATACTTCAAGCCATTAAGGAAAGCAGGATCCGGCCTCTTGTAGAGCATTGAGGTAAACCAGACACACTACTGCAGTTTGCATTGGGCAGTTCTCAATTAGAATGTCAAGATTTATAGTGTATTTTATCCGGTTTTCATCCTCCACTGTTCAGTTTAACTTTTGACCTATGGTTATTGGCAGAAGAGGGCTTGTCCCAGTGGGCCATTAGTCCCTTCCAAAGAGGCCTTCTAAGAAGTGCCAAAAAAGAGGGTGGGAAACAGGTCTCTTTGTAACAGGACCCTTCCCCTGAAATGCTCACCATTGATGGGACAGTCAGGATACAAGGAAACAGAAGATCCCTCTGGATTTTCTGCATTAAGTAGTTAAGGTCTTGCATTGCTCCTTTTCTCTCCTGCCAAAAGATCAGATGAAAACAAGTCCTGCAGAAAGGGTCAAAACTAATTTTATCAAAAAATGTGCATGGAGTCAGAGTAAAAGACAATTGAGGTTATAAATATAGGGAACATATGCTGATATATGAGATATAGTAATGTGGCACCCAGGGGTTCTCCAGAGGGCTGAAGCTCATAAAGCTCTCAGCAAACTTGGGACACAGCATCCTTACAAGATATGATAGAACATGAGTTGCAGATACATCCTTTAATTTTAATAATAATAATGGTATGGGGATAAATAGATTTGCCCAGTTTGGATAGCCCTGCTCAATGCATTCCCATCAAAAAGGGAGATGAAGGCTGTGCTGAAGGGGAGCCTGCTGGCATGTAACCGGCACAGTTTCTCAAGGCAAAACCTTTAGACTGATAAAAATATCAAGCAGAATCAATGATCTTGTTGTAGGACTGTGCTGGTGATACAAAATAAGGGCAATGCTGTAAATGTGGAGGGCCAGAGTATTCCAGTGAAAGATTCATATGATCCTGGGCATTCCAGCCATTCTAGGAATGAAATGCAATAGGATTCAAATCGGGCTGTGTGGTTGGAGATAAATAACAGCCATGCTCTGTGGTGAGCAAGATGCTCCTTGGATGAAGATGTCCTTAAAGCAGGGAGGTTCTCCAAGGGCCTTCCCATGGACACAGGGGGACAAAAATAACCCAGCTTGCTTTAGGATAGAGCCAGCACTATTTGCAAAAGGGATTATATAATGTAGTTGCCTCTAACAACAGAGGACTAGTTTGATGAACCAGAAGGCCCTTCCAGTCCTATTGTTCCTGCTATTCCCAAAGTTAAATTAACACCAACCTTGCTGGGCAACATTGCCCCTGAGCCTGTGGAGAGGGAGTTTGCCCCGGAGCTCCTGGGATGAGACATCTCTACAAATGGGAATTGAAAACCCTGTAAATGGGAACTAGAAGAGGTGCCAGGTTTGTAACTTAAAAAACCCCAATAAAAACAACGTATTAGATCTAAACCCTCCTGCTTTGTGGTACAGAAAGGCTTGTAAGGACACAAGTCCAGCCTTAAATCCCCCTCAGGTGCAGCTCATGGCCGACAACACAGTACCAGTCCCCTCACAGGGGCACCCGCTGTCCTCTGACAGCCTGAAGCCACTGAGGCAGAAATACCGAGTTTGGGAGAGTGACTTTTCCCTAGACAGCAGGGATTGAGTGAGGGTTTCCCACCTCCTTTGCCCAGGCCGGCCTTCTCACAGCCATCCCTGTCAGGATGACAGGGCCTCCATACCCCGACAGATCCCCAGCCTGGGAGCAATCTCTCTCACCTATATATCATGTATGCACATATATAAAAAAGGTGTTTTATATATATGTATAACATATGTATGGCCATGAGGTGAAATTCAGCTGTGCAGGGCTGCCAGGAGGCTGTGAGGGGCAGGGCCGGGCCCCTGACTGACACCACCATTGCTGAGGGGAGCAGATGCCGCCACAGAGCACGGCCAGGCCACCTCAGGGGAACAAGGCAGGATTAAAATGATACCAAAATGTGGTAAGTAGCCCAGGGTCTGTGGGGTAGTAGCACTGCCTCTTCAGGGTATGATTTTAGGTGTCAAGCTGCTCAAGCTGGGTAGTAAAATGGAGGGAAAGCTGTTTGACTGCCTGAGAGCTGGCAAAGCCACTGGAGCACACAGCCCACAGCAAAGGAGTGTAAGCAAAGTAACAGCAATTTAAAATGTGTGGGAATAGATATTCCCCTTCCCTAACTTCCCAAACCTGTGGAGATGAGGAGAGGCACTTGGTCTGGCAGGACTCTGCCCTGCCAAGGGTGAACAATAGCACCTCACTTTTAGGAGTGTCCCTTGTGCTGCCTTGTCACTGTCACTCCTGCTCCAGAAGGTGCCTCTGCAAGGTGCAGATGGTGTTTTAGCCTATGTGATATCTTTTCCTGGAAAAGGATGATTAGAGAACCTTTAGAATCTAATAGGAAGCCTTTAGAAATGACCAGCTGGCATCTGGGTTCCAGGGCAGGGCCTTGCACTCATGGGCTGGGACAGGCTTAGGCTGTGGGGCCAGAGGCAGGAGCAGGGTGGGGATGGATGTACCCCTCCATTTTCTCCCTCCTTCTTCTTTCATCTCCAGGACAGCAGCAGCAGCTTGGGAGGGGGCTGTTGCAAAGACACACGTGTTTGACACACAGCCTGGTTCCATGTCCCTAGAGGGGAGCTGCAGGGGAATAAACCATGGACACTTTCCTCCTGGGAGCAGCGGCTCCAGGCACCAGAAGGTGCCAGCCCCAAGCTTTCTGTTGGAAATTCCAGTGTGGTTCAGGAATGCCCCAATTTGCTCACAAGACACCAAGCAGAGCCCACCTACTCATTCCTCTGCACAGCCATCCAGCGATAATGACTTTCAGTCAATGGCATAGCTTGGAACAGATGCCTGGAGGTGAAAGGATCTGTATTCCATTACTAGCCCCTTCAACTAGCCAGGGTCCCCCAGGTTAAATATTTTTAGCAACAGCTTGTTTACATGTCAAACTTGTCAATGAGCTTCTGGGGCACTGCTGCCACAAAGCTGTGTTGGTGGCAGCCCATAAGCTTTCTCTATGCACAGAGATAATGCCTTCTAAAGGGCTTGTCAGATATTTTCTTTCTACTGTGTCACAGGAGCAAGACTAATTTCAAAGAAATGCTCTTTATTTCTACTTAAAACTGCTAAAGAAAATATCCAGCACTGTCTTTTTTCTTGTCATCTGTTCGACAAGTGTCTCATAAAACAAATTGAGAGGTTTAAATCTCCGAGACAAAAATCAATAAGAGGATAAGTAAAGAATAGGAGGAAGTCAGCAGGCTGAGATTTATTTCATTGGAAATGTTTTTTCAATGGATTTACTAATAAATCTAAAGTGGCTGGTGCAGCTGCCTTTGATATGCAGTATCCCCTTTACTTAGATGGAAGCCGCACATGAAAAGGAGCTTTGAATACTGATTTTTACAAGGGTGTAAATCAGCGAAGCCCCACACGTTACATGTACCACCAACATCTGCTTCAGGTAGAAGTGAAGGAAAAGGATTTGGTTTTGTGCTGGCATTTTCCTCTTTAGCTTTGCTATTTCTTGTTTAATATATTGCGATATTTGTGATTAGATCCTTGCTGTGCTGGACATGGAATAATTCAATCTAATAAAATCATCTCTGTCCTAAAGAGTTGATGGAGTTTCAAGGGTAGGAAATTGCATTGAAATAGCAAGCATGGGCTGACAAGAAGTTCAATCACAGGGAATGAAGTTTGTGGTGGTGGAACTGAGCTGTGGTATCTCTTGAAAATCTGCTCCAGTGAGTACTTCCCATGTGGTGATGGGAAACTGGGAAAAATTTAAATTAAATAAATGACTCAAAACACACTTGCAGATAAGGAAAATGAAATAAACTCTTGAAGCAGGTCCAGAGCAGGTCAGCCTGGATAGTTTACCAGTCATGACAGGGTTCCAGAGAGAAGAGATGCACTCCTGAATGACAATAATAATGGTTGTCACTGAAATGCATGCACTTTGATGTGGACAGGAAGCAAGGGAAGAGACTGCACCCCAGTTTTGAATGCCTTCCCTCCCTGCTGCACATTCGCCCTGTCTGTGAGCTTTTCCAAAAGCCCCATGGATGAAGAGGAAGCTATAATGAGCTCCTTGTTGAGTAATATGAGTGGTTTGCTCCAGTTGGCACACATGACAGATGGCTGTGGGTAGGGAGCGAGTTGCTGGGGTCTGTGTATATGCATATGTGCTAGGAGGGGTTCCAGGATGGTTCCACGGCTCGCTATTCTACTTCAAATTAAACAAATAGTCCTGGATGCTTTTACAGTGTCAGATGGGAAATCAGCCAGAAACTAGCTGATATCTTATTGTTCCTTGTTCTTCAATCGATTCTGCATTTTTCAAAGGGTTTCTCTGCACCAAACATGTATCAGAACATGGTTAAGTTCTGTTGTTCCAGTTCACAAATTTGATGTTAGGAAGAAATGTTGGAAGTGAGAGTAAATCAACAGAAATGGCCATTTTCATCCTCTTACATGGTTTTTTCTCAAGTCAACATGAGAAACATTTCACAGCTAACTGTGAAAACTGGCACCTCATTACCTACTTTATTATTTCTTATGACTTATTAAGGGTTATTATCATTGTTCATTATCCTTTTTGATAGTGCTTACCCTGAATATCCTATCGTGTTATTACTGGATAGTAGCAGCAAACTCTTACATTTAGGTCACTTTAACAGCTTGTGTTTAAAGATTCTCATGGATATTAGTCTGAAGGGTGCAACCAGTGCTGTGATTTGCACAAGGTTCTGAAAATGGAAGCAGGAAAAACGTGGAATGAAATCTATGTGTGGTTATGTGGTAAATGATTGTGTCATGGAGCCATACGCACTGGGGGGTTGAACTGAAGTTGCATGACCTACCTAAAATTTGCAATTTCCATCATTTTTGAGAACCCTGCATTGGAATCAAGGCATCCTTGCATCAGTAGAGTGGTTTTACTGCAGATATGTTTATGTATACCATAGAAAATAACACATGTTATTGGGAAAAGTCAAACAACCTTTATAGTAGACAATGCTGCCACTGTTTTCCATAACAAATTTGGATAGTTGAAACTGAGATAATACATTCCCTCTGTCACAGAGCTTTAAGGATATATTCTATGGTTACAGATGAGTTTCACCATGAATTGTTAAATGTCATAAAGTGATGGCCGTATTTCATACAACCCCTAATTCCATACCTCATATGCAAAGAGGGCAGAACAGCTCTGGAAAACAGGCAGGTGGGATCTCCATCTCCTTGAGGAGGATGAGGAGAATTGACAAAATCCATCTTGTGAATCATCTGCACAGCTAGAGTTAGAACCAAGCTTTCAGTGTCAGTTTGCCAAAACCTGCCCAGTAGTGTGTCATGATAAGGACTGGCCAGACCTTGGTTTGACTCCCAAGCCAGGAGCAGAACCCTTTATATTTTGGCAGTTCGCACACATGGATTTGTTTCTCAGGTTCTCCATGATAGCTACAGAGGGAAAAGGTTGCACACTGTACTCCACACCTCACCACACCACCTCCAATCCATGATGCCCTGTCTGGGTTTGCATTCAAAATCTACCATCCATGACCAGATCCTGTTCGATCTCTTGCAAGATCTAAGTCTGAGGTATTTGTAAGACAGACAATGATTAGGGGAGCACGATGGCTTCTGAAATTTCCTTCTCCCCTGGATGCCACACACAGTCCCCCTGCCCAGGAGATGGAAATAATGATTTTGTTTCTGATCTGGCTTCTGTAAATGCATGTGGGAGAATAGTGAATGTCATTGCACAGGGACACAGTGCAAGAAGTTGCAGGGAAGAGGGGATAGTAACTCTTCCACTCTTTTAGATTTCCAGGCTGCAGGATAATCCTACAAAATTAAATAATATGATCAGGATTTCCCCCTTTCCTCTTGACCTGACTTTTAAACTAGGGCTAAGAATTGCAGCACATTCCTTTTCCCAAAGCCAAACACGATCCTGGATAAAAGTCAGTTTAGTTGAGAGAAAAAAGTAAAACAAAAATAGATCTTTTCCATAAACAAAGCTGCTTTCCATTTTGCTAACATAAACAGGCAGATGCATTAAGAGATCATGCCACCCAGGCCCTGGAATAAGATGCAGGGAAATGTATTTCTGAGTATATTTCTGAAGGTGCAAGGATGACTGAGCCTACAGCAAACTGAGCAGGAGGACAAAGCTTTATAGTGGGGGGAGCTTTACAGTTTCACCTGAGATTCAGAATAACCACACTTCCATAGGTTAGGCCAAATGCAGCATCATCTCCTTCCCAAAAGAAATCTCTACCTCTTCCCAAGGTCCTCACAAACCCCCTTTTGTTGTGTTTGTTTGTTCTAAAATCTCTGGTTGTCTTACTCAAAGCAATATGCTAATATCAATCTCCCAGCCAGACACTGCAGGGCAAATTCTGCCTTCGTGTGTCCTGCATTTGATTAAAACCAGGGTGTGCAAAGCTTTTCCAGGGCTTGGTACCATTTCTGATTCAGTTCAATTTAACAGACAATGAATATACCCAGTGCAAAAATGGCTTCTTCTTCTTCTACTTTGGCTGATATCAGAAAGGAAGATTTGGTGTTTACTTTCAATATTTGGATTCAGCCTAAAGTTATGTTCAGTGACTCAAATGCTACTTCTTCAAACTGTCTCTTTGGAAAATGGTCTTCAGGATCTCTGTGGAACAGAATGATTTCTGCATTTTCTTGCTTCCTCTTAGGTCATAAATGCAGCAAGAAAGGCCTTCTGCAGAAGACTTTGTCCCTCAGTACAGGAAGTTCAAGTCTATGTGCAAATGAAAAATATTCTAGCCAATATTCCATATCTAGGTTGTTTTGTTCCTTGTCCCCCATGCTCCCCCCCCACACCCACCATGTGAGAAGAGGATCTGGTTCAGCTTGTGCAGGAAGTATCTTTGGAATAGCAGTTTCTCTGATTTGTTTTTGATAATTTTTAGGTACATCTATCACTTGTCTCAAAGAATAAGTGCATGGAAAGGACTAGTTTAGATTATTTTATCCTTTCTGATACTTTTTGCTCCTTTACCCCTCTATTCCTTTATCCTTCCCTGTTCCTCCCCAGCTGCCATTAAGAACAAGTCAGTGACTCACAAAGGCACATTTTCACTCATTCACTACATCACAGCCCTCCATGCTCACCCACCCCAGGGTTCTGTGACGCTTGATCTTTGCCACCAGGAGCACCCCATTCTGTGGCCAGCGCTAAGGCCAAAGGGAACTCTACAAACCAGTTATTCTCTGTTTCCCCCAGGAACAAAACTGTGGCGATGTTACTGCCCTCTAAAGATGTGTGGATCAGCATTAAAGTGCTGACCTGTTCAGCACTTCTGGCACCCTTTGAACCGGGGAGCTTTGAAGCCAAGGCTGTAACGAACTCGTGTATAATAAGCTGCTGCCCCATGCTAGGCGAGGCAGAGGTATCAGGGACTGATGGAAGCTTTTGAAGGCACAAAATGCTATTAAAAACTGCGAAGGACTGGAGAATAAGAGACAGTGAAAAACAAATCTCCCTTCCATGCAGTGATACATCTAACTTTGGCAAGTTAGAACTAAGGTCGCTAAATCGGATTTAAAGCTTAAAAATTTTGGGGTGGCTGCCTTATGGTTTTCTGCTGAAACTGGGGCTCTACTGGGAGACAGTTCTGTTCAGGGCTTTCCTTACCTTTCTGCACCAGTAAGTTGTTGGGGAAGGGAGAACCAGTCTGCATAGCAATAATTATTATCAATTGTATTGTGCTTTTTTATCTTCAAAGTGCTTTACAGACACAAACTAATTATTCCTCTGCAACACTCCTGTGAAGAAGATGGTAAGTATCATTATCTCTGTTTTACCAATGGGGAGACTGAGCCAGAGCATTTAAGCGATTAGCCTGGGGCCACAGGGGCAGTTAGTGTCAGGGCTGGGAATGCAGGAGTGTCTCTGCTCCCAGTCAGCACCAGGCAACGTATCTCTTTAGTAGGAACAAAAGGGAACCTTTCTCCAGACTTGGAACCTAAAAGAAGCTCATTTTTTTTGGCAAGGGATTATAAACTCTTTCTTTAAAATGTAATCATAATTGGAAAAAAAGACTGTGGAGTAAGGGCACTAGAGAGGGTTGAAAGTGAGCATGTCTGCTTTATAGGTAATCCTAGAATCTGGAAATTCGGGAAAACTCCTGGAAGATTTATGCAGGGAATGTAGAGTTCTATTTCTAGGCAAAAAAAAAAAAAAAAAAAAAAGGTGACATGTTTGAAATTTCCCATGGAAGGAAAAGTAAATTATAATAATTTTTAAATATCAAAATGTTTCATTATAGACGTTTCAAAATGAAACTGAACCTGAAAGTCTGTGCTCTGAAGTTCTCAGTTCAGACATGGCTTGAGGGCTTTTAAATTCTTCCATGCCTATGGGCTTCCAGTGATGTTCTCAGGGCTTCCACAGGAATGTTACAGCTGAGCCCTGCAGTGCCTCTATTCTACCCCATGAAAAAATCAAACTCTTTAGAAATCATCAATAGCTTGGCAGTATTTGCACTGGAACAGAAAAGGAGCAGGGATGGTAAGAAGTCCAGAAGGGAAGCATCCTGTCCCGTTCTAGAGCCTGAGGGACAATCCATCCCGTGGGACACTGCTTGCCTCCCTCACTCAGGAATGAGTTAGGGATTAGGGACACTGAGAAGGAACAGACACACTCACTGCTCCCTTTTCCAGGAGATTTCCTTTGGCCTGGCTAGGACCCTTAGAAACTGAAGAGCAATCACCAACCTCAGGCTCTGCAAGTAGGAGCTGAGTTTTCAGGGCAGGAGAGTAGGAATAAAAGGCATCCTTTTACTCTGAGCTTTACATTTTGGTTTGGAATCAAGAGCTGATGAACAACACCAGACTTTTTTGCATGGCTGATCTTACAGTACCTAAGAGGGGCTAGAACCTGAAAAAATAACAATACCCAACACTGAGTCAGGGCGATGCTTTTCACACAGCTCCAGTTCCTTTTCAGTCTGAAACACTGAGCCAGATCCTCAAACACTCAGAAGTTGCCATGAGGGCTGGATCTTCTAAAGAGCTCTGTAGCCCACCAGCTTGGCACTTCTTTCAATCTAGGTAGTGATTGTGCCTAAATGGGAGCTGAGCCCTTTTGCAAACCTGCTTCTGATTGTGCATGCTGAGCTGCTCTGCAAATGCTGGCTATCATTGCTCTGCATTCTCCTACTTCCTGGTTGTGAGCTGTGCTGGGAGCAAAACTATCAAAGCACCACAAGGAAACCACTCCTGCTATAATCAGGAAGCATGAAAAATCTCAGGAGCCAAAGTGTTCACCCTCTATTACTATTTGGGCAATGGCTGTACCTCTGGTACTTCTTTATCCTTACATGGATCAAAGCTGTGCAATGGCAGGTACTATAAAACCCTCTAAAACAGAGACAATCCCAGCACTGAATAGTTTATAATCAAAATAGAAGATGAGGCAGAAAGTGTGTGCAACAGATGGACAGATCTGGCATAAGGAATTCACGGGGTAAGTGTTCGAGTGAGCGTCTCCAGTTTGCAGAGCAGAAAAGAGCAGTCAAGGATAAGCTTTGCTGCTTACCTTACTTGACCCCTAAACCTTTTGAGATTTACCCACAACAATTAATTATTCCTTTGACTGGCCAAGATGACTCACAGCTGCTCATGCCATCCCAAAGCTCAAGATCTAAGTAAATTTATTGAAATTAGTGGTGGCTTCATTCCAGGAAACTTGCATTTAGTTTTGATTCAAAGAAGCTCCGCACCCTTCCCACCTCTTGTTTCTTCCCTCTTCCAGCCCTCAGCAAATGTGGAGCTCTACAGCTTCAATCTAATAGTGGTTGAGACTCAGGAATGGGAGTCATAAGATCTGAGTCCTATTGCTGTCTCTAATACATGGTGGTTTGCAGTGAGTCACTTCCCCTCTGTCTTACTCAATATCCTTGTTTGTAAATGGGGTTAACAATACTGACCCATCTCACAGGAAAGTTGTGAGTTCATTAATATCTATGAGCATTCCAGTAGCTGACATTGTGGAGCCTCTCCTTGGCTTTGGTAGCTCTGTCTGCCACTATCCCTGTGCTTGCCAAGGAAGTTCAGGTGGTAATAATGGGACTGTTACAGACTGTTAGGGAGTTTAGTTCTGAATTGACTTCACCTCCTTAATAATTAATATTGCCAGGAGGGCAGACAAGAGGAAAAGCAGAAGTTAACTCAGTTCTCATGTGGAGAGGGTTTACCAGCTCCTTACAGGGTGAATGTACTCACTCTGGTGTTTACCATTATAATGCTGTCTGCAATTTCCCGAGCACCTTCCTCTTTAGGATCACTCTGGTTTCAAGTACAGGCCCACAGTCATATCAGCCCTGACCTGAGCTGTTCTCTCCATTTGGTAGGTGCTGATGCAGAGTTGCAAATAGGTGAAGCCACTCATCAAGCTCACTCACTGTCATCTGTGTGGGACAATCTTCCCTTGATGACACTCATTGCAAAAAGACCTTTCCCTGCTCCCCTTTATGTTTCAGTCTTTTAGGAGAACTAGAAATTATCAATGCCAGACCTTAGTGAGTTGAAAATGGACATTTCAGACTTTCAAATACTGTATTTGAAGCCCTGTTCTCACTTCTTCCTTCCCAGGACAGGAACCTACGGCTTTCAGAGCCCAGTTCTTCCTTCAGCAAAGTCCATCCCAGTGAAAGCTGACACTATATCCATCACTACCTGCCTTAAATAAGGTTTTTCCATATTGGGTCAGTGGACAGCTTTGAAGTTTGCTTTACTTAATTGTACACAAGCTTTTTGAACAGGATCCCTCTGTTGGTGGGCTGGGAGGGCTTGAGGATGGTTCAGTCCGGTGTCTGTCCAATCTCTCCACCAGTAGGAAGGTGGAAGAAAATTCTTTGGGGTTCTCAAAAGACTGAAACCCCTGTTTTTTTCCAGGAAGGAGCAGGTTTGTGTGCATTGCACTGCTGGTCAGGCCTTTCTGGGTACTTCTTTCCCCTGAGTGCTGCCTTGGCTGGCTGACAGCTCCAGCAGCTGCACCCTCAGCTGGAGTGTCTCCTCTCAATGGAGAGGCTGGCAGACCTCAAGGGCAGGAAGGAGATGCTGCAGAATCATCACCTGCTACAGCAGCTGAGCCACGGCTGCCTGAAGGACACTCGGGGGAGTGGAGTGAGGGGTTTGACTTCCCAAAGAAACCCTGACAAAACTGTGGAGAGAAAGGAGAATCACAAGCAGGAAAGGCAGGCAGAGGAACTAAAACTGGTGGTTTGGGTCTCTACCCAGCCCAAGAGAAACCACAGTGCTTTTCTTCTGATGGTGACTCCCTGTATAGAATTGTGGTCCTGAAACACTGGGGATTTGAAGCTGCATGCAGGATAATACAGGATGCAACCCTGTCACTGTAGAGTATGTGTGTGGCCCTTGTTGGAAAAGTGTATGAGGCAAAAACACGCAAGTGTTACAGATCTTTTCCTTTGACTTGATCTTGCTGGTTTACTTCTGGACTTGCCATATACAAAAAATTCACAGAATTGTAGGATGGATTGGCAGGGACCTTTAAAGATCATCCAGTCCAACCCTGCTGCCATGGGCAGGGACATCTTGCACTAGACCACATTGCTCAAATCCAATCCAACCTGGCCTTGAACATGTTCATGCATGGAGCATCCACAACCCATGTCTCTTTGGTTTCCGAAGTCAGGCCCACAGCTGTGGTACCACTTCATCAGGCAGTGGCAGAGGGGCTGTTCAAGGGGCTCCATGAGCATGGCTGATCCTGTGTGTAGGCAATGCCATGGGGCACAGGGAGCTGTGCTGCAGGAATGGGCATTTGGCTCTGCTCCACTCACCTGATTACTCCTTCCTCCCCCTCCAGTGTGACTGGCACCACTCAGTGCCTGTGCCTACAGCCTGGGCACATTTCCAGCCCATTATTAGTCACCTTATGTCCACGTTCTTGAGATCAACTGCCCCAGTCTTCCCTTATCTTCTTTCCTTTATCACATTATTTGGAAGGCAAACTTCATGAGAAGGATCATGTCTAGCTTAAATTTGTTCATTGCGTAGCACATAAGAAGCATTAATAAGAGCAATAGTATAATCAATCACAGCATCACAGTAACACATGAGTTAATGTTCCCTAAAATCCTATGTCAGCTTACTGAATTACAAACAAACATATTTGATACATGAACTAAAGGACTCATGTACTTGCCAAGGCTCAAGGCCAGTTCACAGATTCACATTTCTCTCTGACACTGCTGCTCACTGTAGACCTCCCCACAGCAGTGTAAGGTTGGTCATTATTTCCCTATACCTGGTGCTAGAGGTGTCAACAGCTACAAGAAATGCACCCAAAGAGAAGAACTAGAACTTGGTTTAAAGGAGGCACCGGTTTTAAAGAAGCTTTTTATATTTAATGTTTTAAAGTTTGACTTTGGAATGTCAGCATTTTGGAATTGTGGTAGGGGATCATATAGTTAATACTTCATCCACTTCGAAATAGAAGACTGCATTCTCAAGGAATTTCAAAGACTTTTTACTGGTATAAATCGCTGTAACTCTGTCGATTTGAAAGAGGAAGAAGACAAGAGGGATGTCCTGGCGGGGGGTAGGTTAATCCCCCTGGGGTTGCCAGACTGATGAACTATTCCCTGTTTTGCTACAGATTTCTTGTGTGACCTTGGGCAAATCACTCTCCCTCTCAATATCACAGTTTCCCATCTGTAAACTGGTGAGAGCAACAACCGCCCTGCCCCAGAGGGGTGTTTGGAGGATAAATATGTTGCAGGCTCAGAGCTGCTGGAGCACAATAGTGACAAGGTTCCGACAAATCCTGAAGATAGATAGAAGCTGACAATCAGGCAGACTGCTATTAGCAGCTGATTCATTCTCTCTGCTTAATGCATGTTTTTAGCAGGCTGTTATTGACTAGACAGGCATACAACTCTGTCAATTAGCAATGTTATAATGAACTAAATCTCTGCACCAGTAGCCTTTGCAGGGTGAATTCAGAACTCCCCAACCCTGTGGCACAACACCTGCAATACTAATAAAGGGTGAAGATTTTCTATAAGTCAAGGGGAGATGCCATGTGCTGCGCTCAGGCAAAACGGACATTTCCACCGAGGGGTTCTGAGCAGCTTCGTGTGTAGTACACTGGCAATTAAGAAGTCTGAGGTGGCCATGGATTTATTACAATGTGTTCATAAAGCCTTGTCAAGGCACCATTTCAGTACAATCATTGCCAGACATTCCAGTGATTGGTGCTTAGAGCCCCTCTTGCAAGCTGCAATATGATCAGGGAACACTGCTTAATTGTATTTCTTTTACAAAGTGATGAAATGTAAAGCTCTGCTCCTGGCTCACTGGCTGGCACAGAAGTCTCAGCAAATATGTGATTCTCACACTGCAGCTGGACTCCAATGACATGAAAGGTGCTAATGCAATGCAACTGGAACCTTTAATTATCCTGGTGACTAAATCTCTCAAAGGGTCCAGGAGAAAGAGACTTATTCTTCACGGAGAGTTTCCTGAACTGTGCTTAGAAACGGGGACAGACAAATGGCAAATCTAAATAGACCTGAGTCCCAGAGCTGCAGTGTCTGGGAGAAGGTTTCCCTTTCCTTTGGCAATTAGCTTGTCAGACACTGTAAGTAGAGAGAGGGAGAATAGCACTGGACCCATTACTGAGTTACAGGAATTGGTACCCAAACTTGTTCCACATCCAGCAGGTAACTGGCTAAACCTGCTGATGAAACAAAAAAATCTGGAGTGACTTTGACTGTGTTTGTGTTCAAGGAAGAGAAAGAGTGACAGACAGACAGCTGTCTCCCACTTGCTAATTGAGTGGTGACTGTCAGATCCTAATGTACCTTGGGGATCATTTCAGTTTGATACAGACTTTCAGATCCTATTTTTTTAAACTTTCTTTATCAAAAATCTTTTTATTGCTGAAGTATCCAAGCTGAAAACCATGCAGGCCACATTACCTGGATTTTATGGAGAAATGCACAATGTATGTAGGGTTGGGTAGTTTGTCACGTTACTCGGTGCTGTGGCTGCCTGGTTTTCAGACTGATGCAGATTCAGCCTTGTGTCACCATCAGCTACATCAGTTTTTCTCCACTAATTATGTCAACCACAGATAGAAAGGGAACAAGGGCTAATATTACTTATATGATGTTACCTGGCAGCTCAGAGGTAGGAGTAGTCTGCAGACATAAGAGGAAAACTGTGTCTGTGTCTTTATTCACCCTTTCTTTCAAACCCTTGACAAAACTTGGCAGTTCTGGGTAATACAACATCAGTTACAGGGATTTTAAGGACACAATAAATCACTTTCCTGAAGAAATTAAAAAATCAATGCCATTATTGAAACCATGGAATTTAATCCATGCCCCAGATATTACAGAAGTCGGGGAGCTGTTGAGCTGCTGAAGGAGCTGTGGTGGTGCTGAGAGCACTGGAGGTCAAGGCAGAGAGTCAGAAATGCAGATCAAGCCTTGCCTCTCACATCATGTTCTTGTGGCATGGCACAATTGCACTGCAGAAATGCAGTGTGTGTGAGTGGGAGTGTGCAAGGGGCCTGTGAGTGTGCAAGGGTGTGCAAAGGGTGTGGGAGTGTGCAGCTGTGTGCACATTCGTGTCTGTGCATGGACTTCTACACTACCAGGTTCACAACTGTGTCGTGCAAGGCATGGCCTTGGGTTTCTCAGGTGAAAATGCTGCTGCACTCCCTTAAACTAAACCAAACCAAAATGAGAGGCTCCCTGTGTGCTCAAAAGCAGTTCACCAGCCAGTTCTACTCATGAGCCCCCCAAAATGCAAAAGGAGCTCTATCAGTGCCTTTGAAGCCTGTAAATGTATTGTTGCTGCCACCATGCAAGCCCAGGCAGTCCTAAGTCTGTAACTTCTCTCTGTTCCTGCTCTTCTGGTTAAATGCACCTGGGAATAAGTAATTGTTTATGTCATAAAAAATTCATCATAAACAAATGGGATGGGCAAGCCAGCTGAGCAAATGCTGGGGAAATGAGTTAAAAAACCCTGGGATTGGTATAATTGGTAGTGCAACTTCTCGGGATCAGGATGAAAGCTGTGTGTTTTATATGAAAGTATAAGAGGGGACAGGCACTGTGTGTACCTGGAGAGAGAGAAAGCATTCCATGTGTAACTGTGGCTTGGCAAAAGCATGGGCACTGTTGTTAGAAACACACAGAACAGATCACTGGCAGAGCAGAGGAGTGGTGTGATAAGAAATTTAAAGGCCAATTTTAAATCTCTCGCAGCGATCTCTGATTTACATCAGTGCAAACAAGGGCAGAGACATGGCCTAAGTCAGAGCTGTAGGCATTGTTCAAATGTCTCGGTTGTTTTGTTTTTGTTTTGTTTCCTATATAGATAAAAGATAAAGAAAGTGTATATTCTTTGTTAAATAATGCTCAGTGCTAAGGGACTTTCCAGGTCCTAAAGCTGAGGCTGAATGAGTTTGCTTACATGTGGAATTGCAGCTGATCCAAGAGCACAGAAAATAAACAGTGCATGTTCCTCCATCCCTTGAACCTACTTTTGTGGTTATCATTCCCTTTGCTATTGCCTTATCTCTTGCCATGTTTACAGGATTCACCTTGTCTGCTACCCAGAGCCTCCTGCCAATCACAGAGGATTGGGAGCACAGGGAGAGAGAGGTTGGTTAAGTGCAACCCATGGAGTGGCGGGTGGCACTTTGATAGTGCCAAACACTGCAGTGAGGGGACAACAGATGGAAATGTCAGTGGGACTGTGCAGAGCTGGGAATTAAAGAGCCTTGTAATGGTGTGCTGAGCAGGGAGGCCATAAACCAGAGGGAGTGTGTGCACAGGAGCCCCACTGAGGTATCTGATACTCGGTGCTGCTGAATGTTTCCAGACAGACTCTACTGCAGCATGATTAGATTGAGACCATTTCTTCTTTGTCGTTGCATTAGCAAGTAATAAAGCAAGATGAATGTGGATGAGAAAAACTAGATCTGGGCTCTAAGGCACCCAGACATCTCTGCAAACCTAGACCCTTCCAGGGCAGGTAAGAGACTTCAACCACTGCCTTGCTTTTTCTTTTGTTTCCTGACCAGGTCAGGGACAGCTGTTATTACAGATGCTCAGTCTTTGCACCACAGTGGAGTTGCCCACTGGTGGCAGCCTCTTCCACACTGTTGGCCAATCTTTGTCACCATTCTGTCACTCCTGTCTTGGTCCCGAATGGATAATGCACATACCAAGCTGTAAACACATTTCTTAGCAATTAAGTGTCCTGACTAGAAAACAACGCAATGGCAACATTACATAAATGTAAGTTGCCCAGGAGGTAATCCCATTCTCTTATTTGGCTGCCTGTCATTTCATGATTGAATGGCAAGGAGTTCTTGTCATTGCTGCACGTTACATTTGTGTAACAACGAAGCAGCCGCCAAATGGCTGCGAGTCAAGAAGCACATTGAGCCTAACCCTAGGAGCTACAAAGCCAGGCAATCCCAGCAGTATTTGGTAACCCTGAGAGAACTCTGAGAAGTTAAAAGTGAGAAATGTCTGCTAAGATAGAACCGTGTTCTACATTGTAAACAAAACTGAAAAAATGCAACTTGCAAATATTTGCCTGCAGATCTCCGGGTGCTGCTGGGTGTGCTTAGCCTGGTGTTTCTAGCAAAGAATATTCTCCAAGCAGCCTCAACCACTGCAGCATTGCTCTTGTACACCGTGGCATTTGGATTTCTTTTGGATTGCAGCCTCTTGTGTTGTTTGCTTAAACACCTAGCTATTGACACAAGTAATTTAGCTGCAAATCTCCACTTTCCTGGGGAAAAAAAGGTCCTTCAAAGGCTGCTTAAGTGCTTAAAACCATGGCCTCAATACGCTCACAAGACTGCAAAACCCAGAGCAAAATAAGCCAGACCCCTTTAATTTAAATTGGAAGTTACAATTTTTCCTCAGTCTCATGATTTTGGTGAGCCTGACTCACGATTTAGCATACTTCAGCTTTGCAGTACCCCATGATGTAGACACAGCCTCTGCAAGAAGGGTCTAAACATCCTCTTAAAGATCATTTATTAGTTCTCCCTTCCATTCCAACCCTTCCATTGCCTTCCCTTTTGTTGGATGCATTTAATTAACTTTACATGGTCTTTCTGCCTGTAATTTTTTTTTTTTTAGAAATACTTGTGGATTTAGGGCACCAATAAAAAGTTCTTCTATTTTAAAATTGAAAGATGAAAACCAGCGTAATGAACTTGCCACTTCCTTAACGTTCTGGTAACTTGGGTGTGATCTGATGGTACAGAATGATTCATGGGATAAAATTATAGACTTATGCAGGTGTGTACAAGAGCCTGGGTGGGGTGTAGTCAAACAGGGAATTTTATATGGCAATAAACATGGGCATGTGGTATAAAGAAACTGTACTGCCTTCAAAAAAACCCTTATTTTATTTTATTTTATTTGATAAGGACAAATTAAATGACCAGAATGGTCAAATATAGACATTGCTTTCCTCTTCTTCTGGCAGAGTCCAACAGAATTAGCGCTGTGTACCTTTGAGCAGGTGGAACCTGGGTCTGATTCTTAGCAAATGTGCAGCTCCTGCCTAGATTTTCATTCCTGAAGCCTGAAATATTGGAACTGCACAACCTGGTAGAAGCTAAGCTGAGGATAACCTTCATCTGAAGACAGTATTTCTGGGGCTTTCTCCTTGCACTGCCATTATCACAGTGGCTGTCAGTCTTGTTCTGGGGAGACCCATCTCATCTGGCTGCTGGACCAAGAGAAAAATACTCTTCCCCTGAGAGCTGGAGCTGCAATCTCACACCTGATCAGTGCCAGATACAGTGAAGGTCAGAAGGCCAAAGGTTGAGAAATCTGACTTGCAAAGCAAATAGAAATGTTTCTGTTTGCAGACAGAAATGCTGACTGTACACAGAGCCACAGGAACTTCCAAACCACAAAAATTGCCTCTCACTGCTTCCCTCTTCATCTTCTTTTCCTCCACCACCAACCTTTTCTCTTTCTTGCTGCTGTTGGCTTGAAATTCTTCTTGCCTGAAGCCCCTACTGTCTGAGACAGCCTACACACGTCTGCCTGAACACCTCTGCTGCTTTCAGACCTCGTTAGAAGAGAGATTTTTAAAAAAGAGAGATGAACTTGGAAGTTGGTATAAAGTTATACAGCTCTGCTGAAATCAGGGGAGTTAGGCAAATAAGAATTTTTCAAATGTCAGGGACAAATGTTTTGCTTTTTTTTTCTTCATGCAGTTTCTCTCCCCCTCTGTGGTTTGTTATCATTCAGCTCTCCAAAGCTTTGTTTAACTCTAGGAAAGGCCATAGGAGTTGGAATTAGATCCAATTTTGTTTGCACAGGAGTGTGTGGCTAAGGCTGGGCCTTTGGAAAGGGTGCATTATAGACTCTGGAGGTTTTGGGAGATCATTGTAACTACTGCTTGAGGGTCAGACAGTACCTGAATCATTCTTCTCTTACAACATCTTGCTCCACAGATGAGTCCCATTTGCCAGAGTAAAGGACACAGTAAGAGTATCTTTCCTGAGGAAGGATATCTGTCACCTGTGCTAAGAGAACTCTAAGAGAGGTGTGTTTTATGGGGTGTATGGGGCTCTGGCCCACAAATGGTTCCTGTGTATCCCCCTATACTCCAGCACTCCCCAGATCATGACTAGAGCTGTATGTTGGGAGTTCATGGGATCCTTAGCAAGGAGATGACAGAAAATTACTCCACTTTGTACCAGCCAGGTGTAGTTTTGGGGCTCTTGATAAAGCTGGGCTGGGTGGAAGATTGTGTTCAGCTACAGCAGCAGATCAGCATTTCCTGATACCTGGACATCTTCTGCCAAGGAGCAGAGGTGAGGTGCTGGAGGACACAAGTTTTAAAGGCACAGGTCTCTTCACATGTCACTGCTGCTAAACCAGCATAAATCCAGTCTATTCACATGACCATAAAGCCCACCCCAGACTGTCCAGAAAATAAAATCAGATAATGAAGTACTTTCTCTGCGTAAATAACTAGCAATTCCTGAGGAAATGGGTCCCAGATTTCCCTATGAATTGGGGCCTTAAGTTCTGACATAGGGAGCTATTCATGGAGGAAATTCTAATCCAGTCAGGTTGTGCTTTTTCCACAAATTGTTTACCCTCTGTCTGGGTCTTTACTGGATTCCTGAAGGGACCTGTGCTGCACCCAGGTGCTTTGGAGGGTAGGCAGATTTAGGTGAGCACTTTTTGCAAGCAGAAGTCAAATTCTAAAGGTAGGAAACATGTCTATAGTCCATGACAGGGAAAGATCATATGGCCACCATCTGGGGCTCAGGGATGGTTCTCTGCACTGAAAGAGCAGTGGCTGTGCCTTGCTGTGTTTCCACAACAGTAACCAAATTGGTGACATTGGAGAAAATTAATGCCAACTGTCCACTAATTTCCTGATTATTTGCTATACACGCTCCAGTGTTTTTAAAAAAAGAGGGACTGCAACATAATGGATCTGGAGTCTCACCTCTGACAGGTGTGTGTTGAAGTGAGTGCAGTTATCCTGGTGGAATCTAAGTTAAAAGGAAGAAACAGGCCCTGTACTCTATGTTGAAATGCTCTCATGAAACGTTTCCCAGAAATATCAAAGAATACTAAAGTTCTTTGGGAGCAGGGGCTCTCTCGTGGTGTGTGTGAATAGTGGCCAGCACAATGGGGCTTGCTTTTGGCAGAGACCTCTGGGAGCTGCAGCAGTGCATGTAATAACACCTAACTACACCTCCAAGACATGGTGCAGGGAAGTACATTGTGTTAACTCACTTGAGTGCCTGCCTAAGCTGTGATTTAGAGGGGCCCCTCCCTCAGCGTTCAAAGGAGGAAACGAAACCTTCCCCAGGGAAGGAGGATTCCGACCTTTCAGGGTCCGTGTGTGCCGGCTGCGGGGGAGGAGCAGCAATGAGGACGCTTGGGTTCAGGTCCCCACTTTGGTTACCTGGCCTTTGGCAAATCACTTAATTACTCTGGTTTACAATTGCCCAATTGTCATAACAATCCTTTTCTTTCCCATAGCAGGGTGGGGATGGACAGAAGGAAAGCAAATTCTTCCTACATTTATGATTACAGAGTGCTTTAAAGTGCTCTGGAGAAAGGGCAAAGGGGCAGGAATACACCACATCCATCTCTGCTAGCTGGTCCCTAAAAGCATTTATTTACAAGGCAGGCTTGCTCACTGCCCACTGTCCTCTGTAAGGACACAGCTGCTTGAGGTAACCTTTTCCAAAGCATCCCAATGAGTGTCCCAAATCCCTTTTAAAAGTGAAGGAATCTCAGATTTTACATTGCAGAAACACACCTGAGTCCACACTGCATTTGAAAACATCAATTTTTTTCCCATGTGAAGAGCATGAAATTATAGGGACATCAATTGACCCAGGGAATTTAGTAAACTCGTAATAATAACATCTAGAAAATGAATATCCCATAACTAACATGTCACTGAGCAGAGTTTTCTCTTTATTGTAAAGATCATATCAAAACCCTCTGCAGACTTGCCTGATTCACTAGCCATGAAATCTTGGTCTCATCCTTTGATCTTTCTTCAGATACTACTTCATGTAAAAATAAGGCAGACTCCCCTGGCTTGCCTCCAGCAGAGAGAGACTAAGGGAATTTCAGTGCTTCTCTGGGCTAATTAGCCACTTGCAGGACCCCAGAGAAGTGCAATCCACAGTTTCCCTTCACTACATCCATTCCTCTACAAACCTGGATTTTGGTCTTTACTTCAGCACTCTGAATTGTGGAGCTGTCAGAGATTTCTAATTCCAAATTACAACAAACTTGTAGCATGGCCCAGCTCTTATGGAAGAGCTGTTGTGTGGAGCTAGGTGAACAGTGTCTAAGGAAGTTTGTAGATACCTAAAGTATTGGATGTTATGCAGGTATTAACTTCTTTCTTCTCTTAATTCACTCCACGGGCTGCACATGAAGAGGGAAAAGCAGAGAAACTGCCTGTGGGAAAAGCTGCATTCTATACCCTGAACCTCCACAACTCAATTTTTTTTCTGCCTGCCTCTAAGTTATTTTGCTTTCTTGCTGTATATCTAACTCCCAAGCAAAAATCTTGCTGATTCAGCCTGAACCCATTTCTGTTGAGTCACCTCCTCCAGCTTCCAAAGTAAAAGGCCAATAATTGCCTGTATATGAAGATTTAGACTATTGCTGCCTTTTAACCTCAGTTTGAGCTGTATGTGAATTTCCTGCTGTTCTGGGTGAAAAGCCTAATTAAGGAGAGATTGTAGTTAGAGACCAAACTATTGGATGAGCTGTTCTTCCCTCCACTCGTGGAGCCAGTGCTCCAGACATCCAGGTCCCCCAGTGCAAGATAAACCCTGCTGGAATGCTGCATTCCACACTGAAGGCTTCTTAAGAAAGCCAGAGTCTGGTACCAGATCCCAGCTGCAGTTAGGAGCAGGAATGTATCTAACATCAGGCAAAGGGCAACCTGGCCCTGTTTTCTGTGAGCTCTTTGCATCTCACATCTTCCATCCAGTGGGTGCTGAACTCCTTTGCCTTTCAGAGCCCCAAATACCAGATCTGCCCCAGAGCTTTGCTGAGCCCAACTCAAATCTGTCCCCAGGAGCAGCATCTGCCTCCTCCCTACTGGGTAACCTAACAGTGCTTCCCCTTCCCAGGTCTCTGCCTTCCTTCCCATGCTCCCAACCCCTCTGCTGTGATCACTTCCTCCTGCTAAAGCCTGATTCCTCTTGCCTCTACTCTTGTCAGCCAGGATTTATTGTTCTCAAGGGACACTGATGCAGAACATGAAGCTCCTTCTATAACCCCTTCAATGTCTTTTACTGCTGCCTTTTGTTGGGGCAGGCAATGCTGCCATCTCCAAAGTGAACTGGCAGGAAGGACATGCTTAAAACACGGAACAGAAGAGTTCCAGTTTGAGTTTGTACCTTACTTCTCTCTGCCCCTGTTCCCCAATCAAATCCACACATGTGGCATTTCTCTTCCTGCCCTTGGTGCTATGCAAACAGTATAGTATATAGTATTAGGGCAGTGTCAGGGTGCAGCAGGCACTGTCTGCTCCCAAAGACACGGGGAACTAGCAGGGATAATGTGGCTGCAAGGTCAGACTCCTCACCAGCCAGGGCCCACCCCACAGCCCTCAAGGCAGGCAGGCAGGGCTGGCCTGGGAGTGGCAGCCAACTTCTACCTGGAGTCCAGAGCATCAGACAATTTTGTGGTGATGAGGCAGGTCCAACCTCAAGCCAGCAAGTGAATCCACAGGTCAGGATCAGGCCTTGTAAGGCTAATAATGGTCAGACACAGCCCAGTTATCACCAGCCAGGTCCACAGTGATGAGCCTGGCCTGAAGGCAAACTGGGAAATTGGTGGGTCAAGATCAACAAGGTCCCCAACAGGCACAGGCACCTCTGTGTGTGAGCTGGGGACAGGCACTCAGCTTTGCTCACTGGTGACTGGAGACCCAGGGCTGAGCTTCGCTGGGACTCCTGGCCACGAGCAGAGGGTGGAGGCTGCAGGTCAGACTGATTAGGGCCATTAAAACCTATTAGTGCTCTCAGATCCCTTACAGACAGGTATTATTTCTGGCTCTGCCACTGACTTCCAGGTGTTCTTGAACAAATCCCCTCCCCTGTGCTTCTCCATCTTACCTGAGTTTAAGTCGGAAGGATGTCCAGGACTGTCTTCACCAAAGCTTCAAATGAGTAAATAGGAGCAGTGAACACAGCATTATTTTTCAGTATGCTTGTAATTGCAAGATTTGCACCTATTAGCAGCATGGGAGTCACAGTAGCTCCTCCACATAAGAATCTTTTATTGTTCACATGAGTAGCTTCTCATATTTTCCTCTAACAAGCTTCTGAGTATTTCCGGCAGAATTCCTGGGAGATTAAACATCATATAAAATGTATTTGTCTCACGCAAGATATGACTTGCTTTTGAACCATCAGCAATCATCCCAGCAATTGCTAGGATACAACTGCGTTTTTTTATTGTTATTACTATTTTTCCATTTTCTGTCCTGGATCTTATAAGCCACCAGTCCTATCACTAATTATGCTAACAAGGTCCTGAGGTTGATTTAGAGGCTCTGTTATAATGCCAGCCTCTCAGTTTACATCTCAAGTATCGGCATGTTTATTGGAGATGTCTGTTAAGAGAAGCTACTTTTTCCGTGCTTGTATGAGGAGTGAGACCAGGAGCCAGACTGGTGCAAAATGACACAGAGAAATGAGAAAAAGCAAATATCTGCTGCGTCTGCATCCTTCTGGCAAAAGGACCGGCACTGCCGTGGCACACAGAGGTTTGCCTGGAGCTTCTTACGGACACCTAATACTCGATTTCATAGAGTCTTCCCCCAACCACAGACCAAACAGACTCCTGAAAGCAGAGTTCACTCCTGAGGGCCGGCCCCGTGTTTGGTGTGTTGGTAACTTTGCAGGGCTGATGTGTGTATTAGTCACCCTCGCTGGTTCATTGCTGGTGTGAACGACAGAGGTTAAATAATTGCGAAAGCAGGGCTGATGTCATCACGGCGCCTGACTGGAGCTGCTGCTTGGAACTGCTGAGAGAGATGGATTTGCTTTGCTTTTGCCCAGGAATGGGGTCACACAGGGCAGGGGTTCTCAGCCTTCCTCAGCCCTGCAGTCCAGTGCACAATGTCCGAGTGCCTGAGTCACTCCCACCTTCCCCAGCCGCTCACCCACAGCACCGGGAGCAGCTGAGCTGGAGACAGCAGCTTCCCTCTGCAGTCCTCTCCCTCCCTGCTTCTCCCTGTGCCTCCCAGGCTACAGGGATCCCGGGAACTTTTAAAAATCAGACACATTCACATCTACAAGGCCCTCCTGTGTGCACTGTACCAGGTGTGCAGGTCCCAGCACACAGGTCAGGATCTGTTTTGTTGTGTGTACATGGAGAGTTTTCTTGTGCAGACCTGTTGGACTGACCATGTCATGTGTGTATCACAGATAAGCTGGGCACGTAGCATGTAACCTTGTAAATGTAGATGGGCCTTTTTTACTCACTGTTTAACATTGAGAATATGTCTTGGCTCTGTATGAGGCATAAAAAATACAGAGCCTGCCCTAAAGAGTTTGTACTCTAAATGTCAGACAGAGAAAAGACAGGATGTGCTGTGGTGAGAGAGACTTCTGATGTGTTTGTAATTTAAATAGGAAAAAAACCCTAAACTTGCTTCACAGGAAAAGAGAGTGTGCCTGTTTGTTTTTAAGAGGACTTGAGAAAAGAAAAAGTAACAGTTTTATGACAGTTTTCTGGGGGAGAGGCTTCTTTTAACACCTGCACTGAAGCTCAGGAGAAGGAACAGGGTGTACATGCCTGTGTGGTCTGGAGTGTTTGTGCCTATTGTTTCTCTGTTCTCTGAGTGAAATTCAGTTCTGATTTCTCAGGGTGCAACTTGTAGCTGACACCAGGGCTGCCTTTACTGGCACATGTGCCAATCCCTTCACTCCTTGAGCTCTTCCCTGTGGCTCTGTTGCGTTTGCCTGCTCTGTGTCTAATCCCTGTCTTGTGTTGTGTTTTATGCTTTTAATGAGAGGGGATAGACAGCAAAGCAAAACTTTCATGCTGTGATCATAGGAGAGAAGCTATTTATTTCTGTGTTTCATGTGATGCCATGAAAACAGTCAGCAGTCTTAGAGGAGAGCTCTGCAGCATCCACAGCCCCTTGGCTGATGCCAGCTGACATTCTGTAGCATGTGCCCCCTGCACTGCTGTTCTGCACCCTCAGGCTGTGCAATCAGGAATTAGTAGTGCAAGGGGCACATTTTACCTTTTTTTAGGTGTCCTGTTAGGTGCACAGGTTTTCAGGTCTAAAACTTCTTCAATTCTGACTAGTGTTTGTCGATGTTTTTATTATACATGTACACATTTGTATTTTAGGAAAATGAAGTGCTGGGTGTGGGTATGTGCTAATGCTAAAAAGGAAACACAACCATATGAAGCTTCCTAAAGCCTTATATTAAAATACCAGAAGTGTTTGACAGGGTTGTAGAGGATGTGGAAAAGCCTTGGTCCACCTTGCTGCTAAAGATAGGCACTCCCCTGGATTTATTACAAAGTGGTCAAGACCACAGATACAAGCAGGAAAGTTCTGTGAGCCACACCACCTTAGTGAGAGACTGTCACAGCTGGAGAGTCCTTTGTGACATTGGGATATAATTTCACCCAGGAAGCTGTTTCAGGGTACTGGAGCCTGTTAGAAGTTTGAATTCCCTTAGTGGTGTCTATCTTGTCAGCTTGAACCTTCAGGAGACGGTAAAGGCCCAAATCCCAGCTTGTTCAAACTGTCTTCACACTGGCTTGATTTTACTGTGAGAGAGATTCAGTTTCCCTGGCTTGAATCTTATTCCAAAGAAGTGTGAACACAGCTAGGGCTGTTCCTGCGGCTCTGTGAACTCCGAATTCAGCACAGTGTCCTGAAATGGTGTGTGTGTGTAGGACTCCAGACCAATCATACTGCAAATTTAATGCTAATTACAGCAACAACATGCTGATTACCTGGGGGGAAGTAAAAAATAATGCAGTGATACCTCCAGAACACAGGGCAGGTCCCTGACCCCTCGGAGCTGGCCATTTCCAGCTGCTGTGCCAAAGCACACTGGGTTTGGTGTGGTCATGGCCAAGAGCACACAACAGTCCCAAGTCCCCATTTGAAGCTCTGGTTACATCCCCTCATCCAGATGAGCTGGATCTGCCCAGGAAAAGGTGGAACTGAACCTTCCTTGCCTGTCTCCAGCTGCAGCCTGGCAGTCAGACCCCCTGTTCCACTTTGCTGAGGACTGGGTACAACCAAAGGAGGCTTTGTGGCTGGGCTGAGCTGGAATCCAGGGCTGCTCTGACCACTGCATGGATGATCACCCACTTTGGAAAGAACTACGTGATTAAGGGAAGAATGCCCTTTTGAAGGAGCAATTTAAAAAAATGTCATTTCCCTTAGCAAATCACCTATTCTTTTGGTCCTTATGTTCACATCTACTATCCTTGAATATACAATTCAGTCCTGTAGACTTCAATTTGTTACTGAAAATAGTACTTATGACCAGTTTTGATACTTTTTCAATATATTTTTAAAGTAAGTCATAGGACTCTTTACATGAATAACTGGAATTAACCTTCATTTGTGCCTTAATTTGAAGTTCAAACTTAACATAATCAATATTTTGTGGTCTACTGCAATCTGTTCAAGTCGGTTTATCCAAGGAAATTATTTGTTCCCCTTCTGCATTTGAGGTAGAAATGGGCATAATTAATTCCACAAACTATAAGAAATTGAAAGAACAAGGACTCTGAATATAAAGCAATATACCACGTCCAAATTCAAGACTTGTGAAGTGCATGCACACCTCACTTAATTTTTGGTGCATAATACAGAAAGTGTTTCTCAGCAAAGTGTTCCAGTTTTTCTACAGTTTTAGCTCTTTTGTGAAGCCTGTTTCCCCCTCGAGTGAAGGTGCTTGTATCAGGTGAAAATGGTCATATTTGCTGACATCAGACATTGAATGAGTGAACAGAGTTCATGGTTGTTGTCATGAGATGTTTTTGGATGAGCTACATTTATAACCACGTCATTTGCTACCAACGTTTAGTTGTAATTTACCCTCTAGAGAATTCATCATGTCATAAACTTCAGTAGGTACAAGATCAGTTCATTCCAATTTTAAGATTGTATCATAAGAAACATTTGGCGCATTGTGAAATAAATCCAAGAGCCATTTAATCACCACGAGTCTGTCATGCTCTTCTTTGTCATCCTTAACAAACTTAAAAACTGCAACTGGGCAATTCTCAGCTAATGTAAAAAGTAACATCTCATGGCTTTAACTGCAAGCCAGACTGATGATCATCTTGTGGGGACATGCCTCAACATTTCTGTGCACTGGAGGTTGACAAAATGATAGAGCTTCCATGAGTCTGAAACTCCTGGCAGCCAAGGAGAAGTGATTGAAACCTTTGATTACACAGATCTCAAGTTCAAATGATTGTTTGATCAAATGCTTATTTATAAAATAATTTGCTGTGTTTTTTAAAGAATGTGAGGATGCTTATTTTCCTTCCAGCTAATTGCCCAGCTAATTTTCTGTAATTTATAGATGGTGATGTGTCCAAAAACTGCCATTAGTCTTATTAAAAAACTGTGAATAACAAAGCTCAGGCTATTTGACTTTTTCAATCCTTCTTACATTTTCAGATATGCTCATACAGTTTCACTCTTGCCTTCCATAACAATAGAATAGATTTGTTTGTTGCTGTACAGTGGAGAGGAAAATGATTATCAAGAACACGTCATTGTTTCCACAGTTTGAGAATTTGTGTGTGCAGAGTAATGCTAGTGCAAATCACCTAGAGATACTCAAACTTATTTTTGCATGGTGTGTTACTATCCTATGTTTAAAATTTGCAATTAATTTTTTGAGAAAGCGTAAGTTCTTGCTTATGAGTGAGTGGATGGAATCTGATCTCCTACAAAGTGGGCAGAAGATCTGAAACATTCTGCTCAAATATAGTTCCAGTTAAGTCAGTCAGCAGCATCCCTGTGGGAGTGAATACCCACACTGAGTCTCCAGGTTGTTCTCAGCTCTCAGCCTCACTGTGGCAGAATCTCCAAGCAGTAAGAGCAGTGTAGGAGTTTACTCCATTCTGCCTCAGTTCTCCTGTGAAATTATAAATGGGTTTTTGTGCTAAACTCAAATGCAGCCATTTCCCTTTTGGTTTCCACCATACACTTCTGATTTTACCTTCTGTAATGCTTTTAGAAGCTCAGTGCACACCAGCAATGCAATATAGAAAACCATTTTATTGAGTAACACAGCAGCTGCTCTGCTCTAGAGCAGACTGTTTATGTAGTGCTAGGCTTGGATAAAAATTTCTGAAAAGCTCTGGGAAGACATTTACCTGGAAACATCCCTGCATCTGCTCTCTTCTGCTTCAAGATCTTGTGTTATAGCACTGTAACTTAGTCCTGCTTTGAGCAGGAGTTTACACAAGGGATCTCTGAGGTCCCTCCTAACCCAAGTGCAGTGACTCTTGTCATTGATCTTCTGCAATAAAAGCCATTAGTACCTGTACATGGCTTAACAAATCTTCCAAACTATTGTGGCTTAGAAAAGTTCTAGTTCAATGGGAAGCTGAGTCCTCACTTTAGATTCCTTATTTAGCTTTTTACTTCCCAAGGGCTGGAGGTAAAATTGAAGCCGGGTAGGCAAAATTCCTGCCTCAGTGGTGAGTTGGGCCCACAGCATCCCCTTGGGTTATCTGTGGAGAAACTGGAGATAGGACCCAGGGGGACCTTCTTCACAGGATTTGAGCTCCTGGATTGGCTTGATTTTGCTCAGACTTCTGATCTTTTGGGAAAACTGAATCTGGGTGAACTCAGCTGTACATTCAGGTGTAGCATTATGTGTCATGCACATCTAATCAGATACATGGGTTTGTGTGTTTTTTTTCTCTTGATGCTGGTAAAAATCAAGGGATAGTAAAATGAGACTGACAGCAGATGTAAGAACCCCAGACATTTGAAATGGGACAAACTGGGTGTGGGGAGAGATGTAAAATGGGGGCAAATGTGATAATTTTCAGGGCTGTGCAGGAGAGGCAGAGAAAGCCCTTGGGGGCAGGGGTAAAGTCATCATCGCATTAAATGAATAGTCTGTTGTGATTGCTCTCTGATGTGAAATAGAGTGAAAAATGACAGGATTTTTTCCTTTAATTTATTGGAAATGTGAATGACTCAGTCTTGCTTTAACTTATTTGATATCTGGTTTATTCAGTGTGTGGTCTGGATGAACAGAGTTTTCTGTTTTCCTGCTCCTGGAGATTTTGCTTCTTGCCTCACTGTTTTTTCCTTTGTCCTTTTTTTTTTTTTTCCCCTCCTTTTTCTGAAAGTAGAGCTTTGGGCGGCCATAACTTTTCTGGTATCAGGAACATATTAAGTCCTTAACTTAACACTAAGTCCTTTTAGCCAAGCACAATTAAACTCCAGAACCCTTCAGAGTCACTCAAAAGGTTCTGCTCATGAGAACAATATCCAAGCTTTTCTTCCCGGCTCCCTCCTGAATGCTCCCTGAAAAGCAAGCCTGGAGCTCGAGAACTCTTCCAAATCTTGCTAACCTCCCAAACTCCTCCCCACCAAAGGATGCAGCTGCCTGCAAGCATCAGAAAGGCTGGGTTTGTGGGTGAGCAGCACATTGTGGTCAGCTGAGAGCCAGACTGCAGAGCTCCTGGGAGCTGGGCAAGGTGGGACTCACCTGGCTCACACGGATGGAAGGTGACTCTGGGCCAGCCCTTGCTGTCCACTCCACTGTGATGTCAGGGCTGAACAAACTCAGCAGCCCTAGCGTGTCTGTGTCCAGCTCTGATTTTTGGGGTAGAAATCAGATGACATGCAGCTTAAGGCTTGAGTTTGTGTTTAATTAGGGGATTATCTCAAATCTGAAATGGAGCTGCTTTGAAGCGTGTGAACCAAAGCCCGGTAAAGACTCCCACAAAACCCCATACACAGAGAATTTATAGGGTTCGCCCTGTATTTATTTGCTGCCACTCAGTTTGAGGTGAAAGGTAGAGCTCAGCTGCCACAGCTGGACTTTTTTTTTTTCTGGTGCACGTTTCTTTCCGTAGGCTGCTCTAATTTGTTTGTTGAGCAGATCATCTGGAATCAGATTGGCCGGAGCTGGGATGGCTCCGCTCCCTTAGCAAACACACGAGGTCTGAGGTGTCAGCCTGCATGTAATGAAATGAGCTGACTGGCACTTTAGCATTCCCCTGTGTAGGAGCGTCTTAGGAGTAAGACACTTAATTATTATTAACATTCTAATTGGCCGGTGCTAGCGCGGATGTGAGTGCGCGGCTGCGCTGGTAGAGAGGACGCATCCCCCGCTTTCCAAACTGAAATCAAGCAGAGCCTGCATCTTGTAAAATTCGTATCTCAACTTTCAGCCGTTTCCAGTAGCAAAACGCTAAACGGAGTGAACGTGAGGGGAGAGGGAGGGAAAGAAAATAAAGTTTAAAAAAAAAGAAAAAAAGAAAAAAAGGGGAAAAAAAAAAAGAAAGAAAAAAGTAACTATTTCAAGGAAACATTAACGGGAAAAGAACACCCTGGGAAGGTCTGCGGATAAGAACGGTAAGAATTGTTCCCTCCGAGCAGTACAGCTCGTCCTGTATGCCAGCGCACGGAGGACATCAGCCCTTAGTGGGGTTTGAACGAAGCCCGTCTGTCCCGGAGCGCGGTGCTGGCGGTGCCGCAGCGCCTCGGTGGCGGCTCCGCCGGCCACGCCGCTCCTCGCCAGCAGCTTGCCACCACCTAGTGCCGTCCCCGGGAACTGCCCGGGCCTCCGGGCCGCTGCCGGAGCCCGGCAGGGAAAAACTGCTCATTTCACAGCAGCAGCAGCAGCAGCAGCAGCAGCGGGGTTCGGCTCTCTGCGGGGAACGCCCCGAGTGCCGGCGCTGCTCCCGGTGACACGCGGCGCTGGGGTGCGGGGGTGCCCCCGGATCCTGTTCCTTCCACACCTTCGGCAGGGAGAAGCTCCCTGGAAAGCAGTGCGTGTAGTTGGCAGCAAGGTGCTTCAGTGTGTGGCTGCCGGTGACGAGCAGTTCTGCAGGGGGTACGGGGGCTTTTCTGATGCATCCTTGGCTGTCCGATGGAGAGCAAGCACCGTTCTTACAAACTCACGCTCTGGAAAGACACAAAAGAAGCCGGCAACTTCAAATAGCTTCCTCTGTGTGCAGACCATCCTCTGAAAGACCTAATCTGACCATTCAGCTGTATTTAGAGCTCTCTCCTTCTGCTGAGTTATAATAAAAACAGAAGCATTTTCTTCTGCATTTAATTTAACACTAATTCTAAAATCATCCTGTCCTTTCATACTACAGGAATTATTTCTACTGCTTTTACCCTTGTTAAGAACAGCATTGCACACTGAGCTGTTTTTACAGAAATCAGTGAGACTTAACTGCTCTCACAATCAAGTTTAGGGTGCCAGGATCTGACCTAAGGTCACCTTGTTAATGGAGTTAGTGCTGCTTTGGCAGTACCAGTTTTCTCTCTACATATTCCAAAAAATGAATTCAACCTCAAAAGGTGCTGAGACGCTGAAGTTCCCACCAAAGCCAGTGACTGTTGGGTTTGTCCCACGTCAGTCCAGGCTCTGCTCACCACATTTATTTGACAGGCAATAACCTTTTTATTGAACCCAGCACATTACACTGATGATCCTCTCGTCAGCAAATATGATTGCAATAATCACTCGCTATTTATTTAACAGCCAATTGCTGTCTTTTGGGAAAGAGTCAATTTACATAGTTCCAAATTAAAACGAATACATTTTGTAATGGTTATTTAATAAAGGCCAAGGTAGGGGACATGTCTGCTGGTAAGAGTTGAGGATGGGATACCAGGCATCTGTGTGTAGCACTTGGTTCTGCCACTGACTTGCTGGATGACCTTGGGCAAATCACTTTGCTGCCACATTCTTTTTATTCCCTTGTAAAACTGGTATAATAGTACCCTGGTGCCACGAAGCTTAATTACTGTTTGTAAAGGATTTCAGCCTCCCCTGCAAGGAGCTGCATGAATTCCCCTATAGCAGCCCACTGACCCTGACTGCAGGAAATGCATGCAGCTGTTTATCTGGAGGAATGTCTAGCTAGAAACCCATTCCAGGCCAGTGAAGTATCTTTCTTTTAAGATAAAGGCAAACCTTCTTCCTCCTATGCTCTCCACCAATGTCAGAACTTCCTATTGCTTTTAAGTGCAAAGTCTCATTTTCTCTGAATAAATGTATTCAGGAGCCTGGTCAACCCTCCTTGGTATTGATCCCGATGGATGAGGCATGTAGGAATTCTTTTCCCATCCCCAGCCTGGGCTTTCCTCATGTGATAGCATCAGACTCTCACTCCTCATCCTGTTTCTTTCCTCTCCCTCTCCCACTCCTCCTCAGGAATATAAAGCACTTCAGAAATGGGACTAGGTTTGCAATAAGTTACTTTAATTGGATTTTTATTTTTTTGGGGGTATTGGTATGCACGGGTTATCTTTAAATGATTTACTGATGTACTGCCAAGCACTGCTCATTTAACCTCCTCCCTGCTCTCTTTGTGTATGGATTCCTCTAACGATACTGGCAAACAATCTTTTAGAGAGCGTGCCACACATTTCTGCAGTGAAAATCCCAAATGGAAAGCTACAGACACTGCCATGCAGGGATGGCAGGTCCCAGTCTCACAGCTTTTGGCACTCAGTCTCCAGAGGCCTGCCTGGGCACCCAGGGGAATGCAGGGTGGGCTATTACCCACCCCCAACCCCTGGAAGGTCCTTCCTGCTTCTTTCTTATTATTTTCCTTTTTTCTTGGATGTTTCTTTTTTCTTTTTTTTTTTTTTCCCCTCCCTGTGATCGTTGAGCCACTCCGACGTGAATTTATGTGTGTAATCATCTGTGTTGTAATTGGCAGCCTGGCATATGAGTCACTAACCAAATTAACTGAAGTTTCCTTTGGGGAAAAATGTAATCAGTTACTACACTCAGATACATTGCACCAAATTAACTCTTGCTGTTTGTAGGGGTTTGGGCTGAGCTGCCTGATGTTTTCCTTCCCCAAAACACAGGGGAGGAGGTCAAGAACAGAGAAGGGTCAAAAGCACCAGGGATGGAGATTTTTTTCTCAAATAGCTCCTGGAAAGTAATTTACAGTAGTTTCTACCCAAAGAGTTCAAAAATCACAAAAAATATCTGCCCCATATTATGAGATTGACTTTAAAATCAGTAAGATGGAAAAATACATGTTTTGCTTGTTTAGGGCATTTAGTGCTTCATCACATGAGGTTCTGTTTGCAACTCAAATTAGCAGACCTCTACTTGCAGTGGGAAAGCAAGCTAGGATTTCCATAGACTCACATGATTCAAGAAGCTGGAGCTTTTAAGAAAATCCACTATTGCAGAACTAAGAGTAAGCTGGTCAGAGTCAGCAAAACAACACTTGTTTGTTTTTTGTCTGTACTGAAATCTGTTCTGTGCCCAAATCTAAGCAGCACTGTGGAAATGATTGATAATAATTTTTTTGTTTGCTGGCTGCATTAAAAAAAAATCAGTAAAAACTTTAAGTAGAATGAAACATTTTATTTGATCTGAAATGAAATATCAATTTAAAAATGTTTCTTCTCTAAAAAAATATCAGATGCCTAAATTTAAAGTACCTTCATGTTTCAAGACTTTCTTCCCCAGGTTTGGTAAATAGATCCAGTTGAGCTTGATCTGCAACTGTCAGAATATAAAATATTCTACTAAACAGGTCAGAGGGGCTGACCCAAGAGATCTGGTCTAGTGGGTGACTAAGATGATGGAAGACTCAAAAAAGTGGTAATTGCTGCTTTATACTCCCAGGGGCCCAGCTACACAAACATGAAGGTACCAATCTCTTCAGTTTTAGCCTCTGGACCTTCGGTATCTGGAATTTTTGGCTTTCACTTCTTGTGGAGTGTAAAACTTCTCACTGAAGTGTTGTTGGAAGGCAAACCCATTAATTAATCCATTGATTAATCCAGTGTGAAGGGATGTGAAAGGAGATAATGGTGACTCAGGGACCAAGACAGCTTCCAGGAGGACCCTCCAGCCAATGTCCTGGGACATCCAACCACAGCCTCCTGGACAATTAAGATTTCCCAGTGTCTTCTGTGTGGGACTGAACTTGGCCAGTTAGGGAAAAATGATGTGTGGAGCCCTGTGGAAGAGGGAGGAGTAAGGCTGCTTGAAGAACATAACCCTGCTGGGCAAAATCTTCAATTTCAGGCACAACCCTCCATACTGCTCAGGGGATGCCCTGCAACTGCTGGAGGTATAAGCAGAAGATTAAATATTTTGGCCCTTGCTCTCACTGAAGTCAGTCAGCTGGTGCAGTGCAACTCAAGTTATGACACCTGCTTTTATTTTAACCTTAAACTCTCTGCAAAAAGACTCTCTCTGAAAAGCTGTGGAATTTTTTTCTTTTTTTTTCTCTTTATTTTCTTCCTTGGTGCTCCTGCAGAAATACAGCACAGGTGTCTCAGTACCACTGTGATTCTTCAGCATGAGACTGACTTCTGACTACACTAATATTTCCTTCCTTTTTCATGTTTCCAATTTTTTTTCTTCATATATTTATTTTAATAGCTGGAACAATCTATTTTGGAGTTGGAAGAATGCAAAATTCAATTTATCTCACCGAACACCTAAAATGAATTCAGGCAGAAAGGGGGTGGTGGAAGATTTAGGTTCTGACTGTAAGCTTTTGACTGGAGTCATTTGTCATTTTGCTCCACGGATTGGAGCAATGAAGGTTTATAGTGTGAGCCCTCAGAGTGACAGAGCTGGATGTGATTTCCCACTGTTGTGTAGGGTTTCCTTTCCCAGGCCTTCACAGGCAGCCTGTACAAATCCACACCTGCCTGAGAGTGGTGTGAGAGGGCTTGGGCTGGACACAGCCCTGCTGTCATCCTCCATCCTCGGTGTGGAATCTCCCGTGCCGAGGCTGAGCAGGAGGCACTGGGATCACCTGGGGCTGCCCATGGATTCCAACACTGCCCACAGCACATCCCTGGGAGCTTCTCAGACTCTGACTCAGGTCTGCAGGATGGGCACTGATACATCAGTGCTGCAGGAATCAGAGCAAATAACATCCTGGAGGGGTGCTTGGTGCTGGAGTTAGGTGAAGCCAAACTGGCTGTGTAGGTTCCAAGCTTTTAGGGCACTGTCTGGGGTCACAGGGCTGAATAATCCTTTGAAGGGATTCTGTCACTCTCTGCCTCCTGCTAAATGGTGACAGCATTTCCAGCTGGGAGCATCAGCTTGCTGGGGCAAAGAACCAACAGTAAAAGAGGCTGTGCAGTCTGGCTTTAGTGGGGATGTGGAGCACAGGGCTGGGCATCCTCATGGTGCTACCAGAAACCCTCTTTGGCAGAGGCCTTGGAAGGAGCAGGTGCCGGGGTGAGTTGGCTCTTTCAGCCAAAGCAGAACTTCCCTGAGATGCCTTTTCAATGGAAAATGGAGCACAGTGAGCAGTGATGCTCTGATGGGGGGGATGCTTTTTGGCTGCTGTAAGAGTGGGGGGAGCTGGGTGTGCAGATTCCTGATCCTTCCAGTCACTTTCCACAAGTCTCTGCTTGTCAACACCCCCTTTCCCAAAGTTATTTCTCCTCCTGTCTGTTGCTGAGGGCTCTTGGATGCAAATGAACAGCATTAATTTGCACCTGCCACATAAACCAGCAAGGCTGTAATAAGTGGGTGGGCTTCACTGCTCAGAGCTGTGCTCAGCTGGGGTGGGATCTGGGCTCTGCTGTGCCAGGGCAGGGGGAAAGCAGGAGAGCAGAGCTGGGTCAGGCTTAATTCCTGCCATGGCTTCACAGTCAGTGGAGTTCTGGAGTGGCTGCAGGGACACCTTGGCCCTTCACAGGGCAGCAGTGGTGGCAGGGGAAGCACAACATCAGCCAGCTTCACCTCCTGACAGCCCACTGATGCACCTCCTTCCTTCCTCTGACAGTGACCAAGGGCCTGGCCCCAGCACATCACTGCAAAACCCAGCACCCCAAACCCTCCCACTTCTACTCAGTGCAGGGAATGGAGGCCGAGCTAGGAGACAGCAAGGGAATGCCTGGGAAATGCTCTGTTCCTAACACAGCCTCTGTCGTGCTGCAGCTTCCAGCCTGCTCTGTCAGGTGTTTGTCAGGATGTGTGTGATGCCCTGGGCTGTGAGGGGTCAGGGATGTGCCAGCTGATCCTGCCCAAAGTGGCTGCAGTTTCCCTTCTCCTCAGCCCCTGCATTATTAGAATTATGCCAAAGCTGCAGAAAGATCTTTGAGATGTGCATCGTGATCGATGCAAGGCAAAATTTGCACTTGGAGTGGTATAAATAGTGCATAAATATCCTTCTTGCTGTCTGCACTGAGGTGAGTCTTGTCTTCAGAGCTTCCACTGTTTTTATTGCCTTTGGCCCCTCCCTTCACAATACTGAATTGACTGACTTTATCTTGGCACTTTCTGTGTCTTGCCAAAAGGACAAACCCAAAATAGCTTTCCAGGGTGCATTTTGGATGTTTTTTCCCGTGCCACTGAAAGAAGGGATGGTTGTTCCAAAGAATGCAATTTATTGTACCCACTTTCATCCTGAGTTTATACATGGGCCATTAGCTGCCAGCTGAGTGGTAAACACATAAATGGTGGAGGTAATGCCTACATCTTGGATCCACTTGCTCCAAAAGCTTTTCCCTTCTCCCTAGCTGTGGTTATGAGCTAGCAAAACTCACTTAAACCTTTTCCACCAGCAGAATTAACTTCCATTAATGTTATGAGTGCTTCAGGCAAAAGAGCATTAGTCTGTTACACCTCCTCTGAGAGGCCTCCTCTGCGGGGTTGAACAGGTTGAATGACAAAGCAGCCATTTAAAAACCTGTCTGAAGTTCTTTCACCAAGAAGGGAGAGTTTTGTACAGCTAAGTTGTTTGGGAAGTGGAAAGTCTCAGTGCAGTTCCCAGATCTTCAGGAGTCTTTTGGCATCAATCTGGAATGTGCAATCTCTGGTTTTTCTGACCTTCATCTTTTTTGTAGCACTTTTTTTCCTCTGGAAGAGGCACTGGTGAGCTGTGTTGGGGCACAGTGGTGTAGAATGGAGTCCTTAACCTCCCTGAGCTCAGATGGTTTGGGTAGGAAAAGGGAGGTAACACCTCTGCCTTCTCCTGCAATTCCTGCCCTTATTTACAGTGGGAGACCTCAAACAGGAGCATAAAGTGCAATACAAATATGAAACGTGAATGAATTTCAGCATCCTGTAATCTGTTGTCCATGTAATTTCGAATTAACTGGTGTTGGGGCAGGGACAGCAATCTCATCCTGCACCTTTGGAGGTGAGGCTTCTGTGCAAGTCTTGCTGAATTTCTGCAGAGTTACAAGGTCCTCAGGAACAGGCAGAGCCCATTTTACTTAGTAATGGAGGAGGTTGTGAACAGGTCTGTTGTTGAAGCATTTATTGTTTTTCAACTTAAGTTATGGTTTCATATAAATAATATATGTAGCTAGTCAATGCTTGGGAAATGCATTCTTTTCCTTGTGAAATATTTATGGACTTCAGTGCCTACTAAGTACCCAGTCAATTTTGAGAATACAGCTCTAGTGACAAGGCTTGGTTGCCTTTAAAGTCTTGGCCAGGGTGGGACAGACCTGTTAGCTGAGAGATACTGGAAATCTGATTTTTTGTCTATTGATTTACCCCCTCTCTCTACTCCTCTTGGTGTGGGGTCTGTCCATCCCCCTCCAGATTTGAAAATGGAATTGATAATTGATGGAGTTTTTGTACTGACAGAAAAGACAATGGAATCCTCTACATGAGTAGGGAACATGTATGGTATGACCTGGTAAAAATTATAATTCATACTGAAATAGAAATCTGCTGGGATTTTCACCTGTCAAACAAATAACAAAAACTATTGAAATATTTTCTATAACAAATTATAACCTCCAAAATGCTGTCACTGTTCACACGTGGTGCTATTTTTCCTGGTGTAGAATTCCCATATGTGGCTTCTGCCTTTCTCACATCTTCTGAGGGAAAATGAGAATTAGCCCAACTATGGATTTCCTGGTGGGATTGTCCAGTGTGATTTGGGATCATCTGAGACTCCCTGGGAGCTCTCCAGCCTGGGGAGAGATGCTGCCATGCAAGAGCTGCTGTGATTTCAGACAAAGAAACAACATCCTCAGCCTTTACCTCAGGTGATATTTCAGCCTCCTGATTCACTGCTGGAAATTGTGACCTTTTTGTCACGGGCTCTGTCCTGCTCTTAGACTGGATGACAAGATTTTATAATGCATGAGACTTCAAACAAGTGGACACCTGAATTTCCTTTGCTCTTTTTTCAAGAAATCATCACGTCAACACTTGAAACAGGCACTTGGGGTGTAGTGGTGGGAGAGCACTTTGAAATACAGGAGCAGAGATGGTTTAAAATCTGCCTGGATGGAATTCAGTCCTGAAAACAACCACCCTGAATCCAACAACTTGCAAATATGTTTGAACTGATTCAAGTCATCTGAATCATTTAATTTTTTTTTTTTTTTTTTGTCAAGCTCTGACTCCTGCAGGCTGGAGCAGCCAGCACTGGCACAGACCAATGACAAGCTGCTTTTGCAACACTTACTGCAGTTTCCTGCTCTGGTGGCCTGTGAATGGATGATTTTCTTATTTTCTTATTTTTTTCTTTTATTTATTTATTTATTTTTTTTTAATTTTCTTTTTTTTTTTTTCTGCTTAATAAACAGCCCTCACGTATCTGTCTGAAACCCACACCATGAAAGCCTTAACTCAGCAATCTAAAATGACATATTTTTTCCCCTTACCTACATGTCAAATCATAAACATCAGCCTCAGTAATAAATATTTCTATTTTATATGTATATTTTTATGCCTTTATCCCAGTTGGATTTTCAAGGCTAAGGGCTTCAGTGTGCTGCATGTTTAAGAAACAAATAGTGAAAAATGCAGTATGCTGATGTGGAGATTATTATACATAAATCATTGAAAAATGCTCTTTTTGAGAGGAGAGAATCACAAAAGGAGTCATTGACCTGAATAAAAGAAGCTCAGCTGTACTCCAGAGAATTTGCCATTTTCGATACATGTTAGTGCTTGCTAACAATTGTAATTTATTAATCCTGTTCTCTCTTCTTTTCCTCCATACTTGCACGTTTGATTTGTACTGTAAGCAAGAATTGTATTTATTTTCTAAGAGTGCAAATTGATCTTGTGGTCACTGATATACACTAAAAGATACTTGATAGTCAAGATAACCTCTCAAAAGACCCATAACCAAAGTAGGTAGAAAAGACCTCCTCACTAGATCATTCAATTTTAATATTTCTAAGAGAAAAAAACAGTATTTGCAGGCTGAAACAGAGCCAAGGATATTCTGGCCTGATTTGCAGGTCATAACTTTCCTCTGTTTGGAAACAGAAGCTCCCTGCCTTGTGCAAATTGATGGAGCTCTGCTGCCCCAGATGAAATACAGCCAGTTCTGCTGATACACTCCAGGATGTAGAGCAGGGAGAGGATTTTTTTCATAATCTCTGGAAAACCAGGATGTCTGTTTTGCTATTGAAACAGGAGCTGAACCCTTGGAAATCATGTTTCTCATGGCAGAGAAACCAGAAACGGTTTAGAGAGCCCAGGTACTTTATTTTTATTTCCATGCCCAGTGCATCTGTAGTGCAGAGCTATTGCTCAGGAGCTGTCAGGGCTCTGCTTCCACCCTTGGCATCCCACAGCTCCCATCTCCAGTCAGTGTTTGCCAAACATGAGCTCATGTCCATGCACAGATACCTGCACACACCCACCTGCAGCAGCAGATGTGATTGACTTTCTCCCCATGTCTCTGTTTTCCACATTTTTGAGTGTTTTATACAGCCAGAATTCTGCAAAGGAAGAGACAGGAATCAAACACAGTCCAGGGTGAGGTAATCTTACCTCAGTAAATATCCAGCTCTGATTTGTAACCACCAGATATCTGTGTGAAATAGAAGTTTTCTGTCTCCCAACTCTTCTCCCAGGTACCTGTAGAATTGCCTCTGGATTCAGCTGCAGTTCAGCACCATGTTTTGTTTTATTTAACAAATGCTGTTTTGTTGTGGTTTTTTGTGGGTTTTTTTGGATAAGAACTGTTTTCTTCCTTTGTCAATGTACTCAGAATTTGTCTGAGGAGATTTTTTGGAGGTCTTCCTTGAGTATGTTGCCAATTTACTGACAGAAGGAACTGAGTATTTAAGTGATCATTGGTGCTTGGGTTTCCCCCTCATTTGCAGCCACTCTCTCTGAAGCTGGGCTGTGATGTGCCTGCCGACTCCACTCAAGTTTTAAATACTCAGGTTCAGTGAATGCAGTGCAAGTTTAGTTCTTCTCTAGTGATTTTTTCCCCTGTTATGTGCTAAAATGAGGTCCTTGCTTGCTAGAACACCAATTTCCCCCCACTGCTCCTCTTCAGTGCCTGTAAAAAGCATTGGTGGTGGGGGGGGAAGAGATGAAATAAACCAGCATGCAAAGAGAAATAACTAGGAAATACGTGGTATATTTGGGCCATACATTTTAGTAAAGTCTTAATGTGGACACAAGAGTATCTGTCTTTGTAGATAAATTTCTGTATTCTTAGCATTTATTGAATCAGCAATGTCCCCATCCATTATGTAACAGGAGCAGCTGGTCAGCCTTTCATGTGATATACAGTTTCCTTTCCTCCTGGTAGTAATGATAGAAAAATGCCATTATTCTTCAGCACCTTTCAGCTGATGTTCCTTCAGATTGTCATCCTTACTTCGATGTAAATGCAGCCCCTAATTTAGAAGAATTAGCTTTGAGTATTATTTTATACTCTTAGGGTTGGGAAAGAGCTTCTTTCCAAAAGGGACCTTGAACAGGTTAAAGGAACTTTTGTCAGCATCACCTTTTCTGTGTGCCTGAGCAGTTTTGGAAAGAGGGCTCTAATTATTGGCCTCAGCCTAAGAAAGTGAGCTAAAAATCTGTATTTTAGAATCCTCTTCTCTACCATAGGCACCTTTCTGACCCTCTGAGAAAACCTGCCACAGGCCCCCCTCAGCATTGGGACATCACAGGATTCTTTAGCACATTTGCAGATTATGCCTTCCTTCACATCTCTCTGATTTTATTTGTTATGTTGTGTTGGGGAATATTTGACACTAGTGAAAATTTGATGTTGGTGATTTGAAACCTTTCTTGATGAGAACTGACTTATTTGCACTCACCTGGTGCATCCCACAGAGGTTTGCAGTCGTTCAGAGCAGAGTGAGGAGCTGTCAGTAGCTGAAGGGAGTGCAAACCAGCTCTCCAGTAGCTACAGGGAAAAGGGATCATCTGCTCCCAGCTGTGCAAGGACCTTGCACAATTCCTGCCAGTTTCTCTCCAAGCCTAGAAAAAAAAAATCATCCATCAACAAACAGCAGTGCACAGAAGGCAGAGCAGCAGCCCAGGGAGCTTTCCAGTGTGCCATGCTTCTCTAAATGATGGGTTAGTGTAAAGAAAGAAACATATTTTATTTTCTATTAAACAAATGAAAAAACTCAATAACACTCTTGGGAAGTTGTTGGGTTTGGGGTCTGATTCACAGCCTGGTGAGGCAAGAGAAAATGCTTCTCGTTCTGTATGTATTGGCTTTTTTTTAAAGATTTGGTGTCAGTGGCAACCCCAAGGTGGGGCAGATATTAAATATCTGGTATCAGACCAAGGACTCCCTTCTAAAATGCTGGGTAAAGCTGGCTAGAGAGCAAAACATGTTTCAGGAAAAATGGGGATATTTTAGAGTTTTTGTCTCATCAAAATGAAAATAAGGCTGCTTGTTGAAGAAAGTGCAAGTGAGCAAACAGGTTCAGCTCACAGCATGCCAAAGCCTGGTGCTGAGGATATTTCTGTAGGATGTAGGAGACCAGGGTTCATGTTTATGGTCTAAAACACCTCCTTGAGTGGCATCAATCTGTTGAGAACGATTGCTCCTGTTGGATTGGTTCTGACTTCATAAAAATCCCATTCCTTGGGGCAGAGGAGAAAGGATGACCCCAAGGTTGGGGTATTTGCAGTGGCTGTGGGAAGACTGTGTCAAATCCTTGCTCTGCTTTATTCGGAGCCAATTCAATCTTTCCTGTGTCACCTGGTGTAAATCCACATCACCAGGGAATGTGCTGAGCACTGGGCTGCTGGCTGGGCTGGGATCCTTTCCCAATCAGGTTTTGTCCATCAATCTCAAGCTGAGCAGGAAGATTCTTCCCAGAAAGCATTTTGTGAAAATGATGTGTTTCCAGCAGGAAGTTTCAGTTCTGAGAAATCAGGATTTTCTTTCCCCCTGCCCCTCAAAAGAATGGAAAAACCCAAACCCCTCTAGTTGGAAAGAGCCTGACTAACACCAGTGCTGAGCACTGATGAGGTCAATTGACCGCTTGCCTCCTTCCAGAATTTGTGTCTTTTTATTTCAAAACAGTTTGAGAGCTGCTCTTCTGGCAGGAAATTGCAAAAAAAAGCCAAGGCTGCATTTAAATTCAGCTGCAGCTTGCATCGAGGGCAGTTTTGAAATAATCTTTATATAGAAGATGTTGTCTCAACTACCCATTAAACACATTGAACCTCCCCCGTGCCTAATCTCCCTGCTTTGCACAAAACATAAAATTTATCTCATAAACACCAGAACCAGCACCTAAGAAAGAGGCCTGAAAAAAGAAGCTTTAGTAACAGAAGCAATAAGTCCATCCCAAAGGGACTTTCACTGTCACATGATGACTGACTGGGAATGTGTATGCTGAGAAGGGAGGGAAGAGCTGATAAGGGGGGCAGAGAGGTCAAACCCACAGATTTTATTGGCATTAGAAATGTGACCACTCCAAGCAGCATGTCCAGGGAACAGCTTTCCTAGCCAGCAGATTACTGCTTGCATTCCTACCTCTGCTGTTGGTCTCTTGAAGGGTTCTCAGATAAATAACCTTCCCCTTTGTGCTCCTGTTTCCCCCACTGCAAAGCCCTGTCAGTGATGTTTGTTGCCTTTGTAAAGCACTTTGAGACCCATGGGCAGAAGGGAGGTGTTAGAGTTGTTAGTTCCAGAAGGGAAAAAGCTGTAAAACTGAGGTTTGAAGTCATCCTTATTTTTCTATGTCTTTTTCCTCTTGGTAATATTTTATCTTTTGTGAAGAAACTCCTGGTTGCAAACCCGTGAACTCAGACCAAGAGCCCTGACTTCTGAGCTGAGAGTGAAACCTTCCTGTGGCTGTGCTGTGTGCAAGGGTATGGACAGTCATTTCCAGGGCACAGAGGGTGACAATTCTCTGGGTGTCCCACAGGAAAGCTGGGCCAGGGACAAGCCAGGGATCTGGCTGAGCCCAGAGTCAGATGTTCAGATCAGCCACCAGCCCTGAGGCAGAGCTGTCCTGTGGCTGCTGACAGGGTTTCTCCTGGCACAGGGGCTGTCCTGGGTTCCATCTCCTCTCTTTGTACTCCAAATCCCCAGCTCTGGGCATGAATTCACTCTGCTCCCTCCCTTAGGTTATTGCAGCCTGTGCTTGTCCCATGGTCAGAGCACTCAGACCCCAAGGATGAAGTGCCCATCCTCAGAAGCTTCTGCTGTGCTCAGACAGGGCAGGCACAAACAAGAAATGTGCTTTGCTCACCAGTAAAACCAGACTGAAAGAAAGATAAGGTGCATTAAACAGAAATCATATAATATTTTAAAAATCCTTCAAATTTCTGGCATTTTCTACACACAAATTACTGCATTTAGGCCACAATTAAAAAAAAAAATCATGCCTTGGAGACCTTGTTACTATTGCCGTGGGCCTCACAGCAATCAATAATACAGCCAAAGCAGCTGTATTTGGAGAGTTTGTTCTGCCATTTGATTCCTAAACAGATTTTTCATGACCAAATTAGAGAATAAAACAAATGACTATTCAAGAAGCCTTGTTATTGAATGAGGCTCTATAGTCCAGTGCCACAGCTTATGGTCCATATGGAAGCCCAGCTGAGAAATCCAGCACTGCTTTATCAGCAAAGCTACAAATATTTACTGAGAACAGAAGTCAGATGGGAAGCACTGTCTGATCCAAGCTATGCATGCGTGTAACTGCCCAAAGCATGGAAACAACAGTTTTTTCTCAATTTTTCTTGCTGTATGGGTGGTCCCCAGTGTTATCCATAAATAATCTTTTTTTTTTTTTTTTAAACTTTGTACAGGATAAAGAGGATAATAACCATTCCAGCTTCACCAGCCCGTGGAGAGAACAGCTGAAGAGAGCATGTGAAATTGCTGTGATGGATAGCAGAAGAGGGGAAGGCTTCTTGCAGTGAGAGAAATCTAAGCAGCACATCAGGCCAGGAGGCAAACTGAGAGAAAACTTTTTTGGATGTAACCAGGTAGGTGGCTAGGATTGAATTAGGAGTGGTGGATGGTGTTAAAGAACAGAAAGCCAACAGGTTCTCTGTGCTAAAGAAAACCAAGGAAAATGACTGCAGCAGAATATGTGATTTAAACCTTGTCTAAATTAAGGGAGAAACACTAAAGTGCTGCTCCAAAGAAAGAGCTTGGACTCAATTGTAGAAAAGAGATTCTAAAACAGTAATGGAGAACCTTCCTCCTCTCTAGAGACTCTGAAAGAGAATATAGCATGTGACTTTCTATTAACAATGTGTCTTTCTAAGGAGGAAAGGCTCAAAACCTGAATATTTCAAAGATATTAACCCCACTGTGCTCTAGTTAACTCTTGCAGTGATGGGCAGCAATGGTGGTGAAAACAATGACCTGGAAGCTTCTGTTTCAGAGGCAAGACCAAGTTGTCCTGTCTGCCTAAGGCACTGCCCCCATTCCTGATGTATAGATGGGATATGTGCAAACCACACCTGCAGCACCCCAGCCTCCCCACTGCCTTCAGGAACTGCTGCAGGATCCAGGTAGCTCAGGCCAAGGAGGTACAAGCTGATTGACCCCTTAAGCTGCAGATACCTCTGGACTTTTGGCAGGACTTGCCAGGCTTTAACCTGACTCTGGCCACACCACACAATTACCTTGTGGAGGCCTCAGGCTGCTTCAACTCTCTGCTACCAGCAGCAATGCAAATGTTAAATATCAGCACATTGGATAAATATTAACAGAATTTCAGGCCAACAGAGCTCAGCAGTGAAGCACTGCCATGTGTTGAGATTTTTTCCTTCTCTGTAGATGTCAGTGGTGTGAGCTTGTGTCAGCAGCCTCTTCTCCATTTCACTAATGACAGCTGTAAACCTCTTCTATCAACAAGCTGGCTTAAGCCATGACATGACTGCCTTTGCTGTCTCTGTACACCCAGCAATCTCTTGCTTCTGCTCAGAGTGTTTTGGAAGCTCACATACATCATGGTGGGACACTGACTCTACTGCTGGCTTAGGGGTGAACAGATGTCAGGAAAGAATGGTAACAGGAGAAAGCCTGAAAAAAGCATTTTCCATCAGAGGCACTAGAAAAGTGCAGCAGAGCCTTTCTTCAGGTTCTTTAACAGCAATCAGCACAATGTTGTTTAGGTCATTCTTCAACTGAGGTTTCCTCAGGCAATAATCATAGAAAGTTACTTTCCCATTAGAATATTGGTGGAGCTCATGCAGGTGACAGTGTGGCCAGTCCTGAACTGGAATTTCAATCCATCAAATCCTCTCCTTGAGAAGCCTAAAACTTCTGGGTAAGTACATTACCAGAAGAGGTATCTGTATACCATTCACAGAAAGTATCATGCATTTCAGAATACACTTGATTTTTAAGTAGTTCTTGAACTCCTGAGTGCTTAAATCACTTCTGAAAGTAAAATAGTGACTCTTGAGTCAGAAGCTTTTGAAAGTATTATCCTCTGTGTTTTCCAGTTGTGTTCCTCTTCAAGCCCTTAAGTGATTTTTAAAGGCACTGATCACCCACAGGTTGTGTTGCTGTTCCTGACAGTTGTGAGCAGCCAGCACCTCTGGAGAAGTTGAGAAGTTTGGTGCCTCAGCTCATTTGCCTGGACTTTAAAACTGTGGCCTCTGCTTTTATTGACTCTTGAGACAGGTGAAGTTGATAAAGTGAACAATATAAAAAGTGCAGCAGAGCATTAAGAAGCAGGAAAGATGATGAGAAGAGAGATTGTGGCCAAGATTAAAAAGCAGGATTTCATTGGGATGTTTTCCTTATGCCAAGACTTCCTTTTATTGCCTTTTCTTCCTTCATGTGGAGTTGCACTGAAAAAGCTGCATCCTGACTCTCCCACACCCCTGTATTTTATCATAGTCAGTGATGCACATCCCTGTAAAAAGCACATTAAATAGTTTTTTGGTTAAATGTCACCTGGCTTGGTGGAAGCAGAAGCCTCACGAATGAGGAATGAGTCATTTTATAACTTGCAGTCTCTGCAGCTCCCCCTCATCTGGACCTGTTCTCATCCTGAACCCAGCCAGGCTCTGTCACTGAAGTCACCTGAACCCTGGGCTGGAGGATTTGTGCCACACCAAACTGCACTGGTGTCCTGTGGCAGCAGAGCTGAGCTGGGTCTGTGCTCTCTGGCTGCAGCTCCTCCTGCTCAGGCTCCTCTGAGGCTCTGGGTGTTTCATACTTGATTTTGGAGGTCTGGACAATCCTGCTGCTTGGATCTCCTAAGTTGAACAGGGTCAGCTCTGGTTGGTTGTTGGATGGAGTGACCTCCAAGGTGAACACAGCTGTTAACCTGCAGGAAGTGTGATGGGGATTGGGAGGGGGCTCAGTTCCCTCACTGGAGGATTGAACTGGTCTCTCCAGGGCCAGAAAGTGCAGAACTGGCAGAGATGACAACTTCCAAAGGTCATGGCACCATGGAAAACCAATGTCTGTTTGTTTTCTTTGCAAGGGCATGAGGAAAAGTTCCTGCCCTAGAAACAAGGCACCTCTGGTGTGAGTAAAGAAGTGAACAAAACTCTGCTTCTTTAAAACAGGGAAATCACTCTTTGAAAAGATCACTCCTATGGGATTCCAGGAGGTCAGAAAACATCCTTAGGCTGCAGATTCTTAATTTCTCTCCTCCACTTTGTCCACGCAGTCCCGTTCCCTGCCCACAGGATCAGTCTGTGCTGTGCTAAAACTGTGAAAATGGATGGGACAGCTTTTACCTGCCTTCCTCACACTGCCTCTCTAGGAACTGTTCCCCACTACATGCAAGGAGGAGAACACCTACTGAAAGGTTCTACATCCCAACTAGGATTAAAGCAATTACTCCTGGGTATGGCTAATTCTTTCAAGTGTCACTTAGAAAAGGTTAAATTAAGTAGTACCAATCACATCTATTGGAGACCTGATACAATCTGTGGTTTGTCTCAAATTTTCACATGACAGGTTAACTTGGAAGGAAGTCCTCATTCTTGTTTTAACAAAATCAGTTTGTTCTTTCATAATTTTCGTCAAACTTGCCTTTTGCCTAGCACTTTTCCTAAGTGCCCATGTAGTAGTGGATGAGAGTTCCTGTAACATAAATCTTTCAAGCCCTTTGGACTCTTTCCTATGTTTTAAACTTGGCTCAAAACTTCAGCTCTTTGAATGAGAAAAGGTGCAGTGGTTCTTCCCACTAAAACTGGACATTGATCTGACTAACATCACATTTATTCCTGTGAAATACCCTTCTCAAATCAGCCTGTTGCTACAATAAATAACCTGCCCTAAGGTGAAATCTACTTTTAGGGTAGATTTTTTTCTTCACGAAGGGGAACTTTTTCAGGACTATTGCTGATATTCCTCACTTGCACAATCAATTAATCATTAATTTATTGCATCTTTCTGTGGGGCAGTGCTGAATGCATGCTGGATGATAAGGTATAGAGCCAATGTTCATTACTGATTTATTGAAGCCTGTAATGGGAACAGAATGAAACAGTGCTAAGCCTGTTTGAAACCAAAATCAAGTCAATGTCAAGCATTTGCTCAATGTAGGTGCCTCTTTAAATGCTGTCCTAACAGAAGGGTGGATTTTGCATCCTTAAGGATTTTGCATTAAATCATAGGGGTCAAGATTCAGGGTTTGTTTCACTGAATCAGTCAGCTCAGCTTAAATGAGCTATTTCAGATCTCCCACTGATGGCACTTCCCCTGCAGAGAGGCACTTGGGTGCTCCATCTCATCTGCTGCTTCTCTTGGTTACTGCTGCAGTTCTTTATGTACATTTTTGCCAGTTGCAGCTGGAATTGCCACTTCCTATTTGAGAGGAGAAGGGGGGAGCAAGTACAATTTCTAGATTTTTTGTGGGTTTAGGCATCTTCATGACAGCTTTACTGAGCTTGCTCGTGTTATGCTCTTCCTGGCATTTCCTGCTTTTGAAGTCATTAAAACCAATTTCATATTTATAAATAAAGTGTCCTAATGTATCTAATATATGATGAGGTCTGGCTGCTGCCTGCTTTTCTTTTTAATGTTTACGCCAGGTACCTCTTGCTTTCAAGGAACCAAGCAATGAATAAATTTAACAGATATTTCTTTTAATTAGCCCCCAAAGAGCTAGCAATGAAAAACACTATCAGAAACATTCTAGTGCTTTAGAAAATATAAGGCTTCTTCACAAAGCCTCTACACAGAATTACTGAACAGCAATGAAATCATCACTTGCATGCAGAAATAGATTGTCTACACAGGGATCTCTTATGAAATGGCATTTATTATGATTAACTTCTAATCACACAAACATTTCCACACACACATCTGAGCAGAGCCATTGAAATCAGTGGGACAACTCTGCTGCCTGACATTAGGAACAGGCATTAAAGTTTGTGGGATTAGAGCTCCATTTGTGTGCATCTCTCAGAGCTTTGCCTTCTCTCAGAAGGAAAGAAAATTTATATTCCAGATTGGTGTAATTACTGTAGGACATACAATATTGGCAAACCAGATTCTCTGAATGTCTGCAACATTTCAAAGTAGTTTAAGATAGAGGCTAAAGGCTGACAGTTTCTTATTCTGCCTTACATTCTGCCCCCTCTGCTTTTGATTCTGCATTCAGATCTGCCACAAGAATGTCAGCACTGCAATAAATATGCATTTATGTAGCACCTTTTTTTTTGAAGTTTTCTAAACACTTTACAGACAGCCCTTTATATTCAAAGATCTCAAAGTATTTTAGAAATCTCTGTTAGTATTGTTTTCTTTCTTTTATTGAGGGAGCAATGGGTGTGTTTCCAGGGGAGTGACTGATCCAGGAGCCAGCACTTTCAAATTAGCTAAATTAGAATTCTCTTATGAAAATTTTCTCCAAAAGATCTCAAGTGGCTCTGAGGGAAAACATGAAGTTTTTATTTCTATCTTGCAGTGTGCTGGTATAGGCATGATTACACAGGGCTAATAAACCTCAGGTGTGACAAGAATGAGCCCAGAAAATTCCTATCAACCAGTAATGGTATCTGCCCTATGGTTGGGATTTTGGGAAGAAAATCTGAGAATCCTGGCTCCAAAGTTGTTTGTTGTAGGCAGATCATGGGGTGGAGGGATGTGGTAATTCTACACTGACTCTCTCCCACAGGTCAGTTTTACTTGTGGCTTTGGAGGAGACTGAATTTACATCCTGGAGTCTATTGTTTGTGTGTCATTTATCTGGGTTGCAGCTGAATTGTCCCCAGGATGCCCAGATGATAGAGCTGACTGTGTGCCCCCCAAAATATCTTCAAACCTGGGGCACTGGGCAGGGGAGAGCGAGGAGCTGCCCATGGATCTGCAGGAAGCAGCCTGCTGTGCTGCAGCAGAGTCTGTTCCTTTGGTGGCTGAGGCTCTCCTCTCAGGTGGCACAGCCCAGGATCCACAGTCCTTCATTAAGGAGTCACAATCCCCAGCTAATGGAGTGTACAGGGTCATCCCATGGTATTGATCCTACCTCTGAAACAGCCAGTTGAGGAAAAATCCTCCCTTGTCTCCCCCAGCCACATGGAAATTCATTCCTTCATTAGAGACCACTATAAAGCTACAGAAACATTCTCTTCCAGCAACATATTCCCCATAATGTTGTTATGGGAAGTGCCTTGAAAGTGGCAATCAATTCTTCTTTGAAGTCATGAACAACCAAAAGCGAGTGCAGGGGTCGGCGTGAGAGGGCTGGAAACAAGAGAAGGTTTCAAGTGTATCTCTTACATGTGCTCCAGCAGAGAGAGGGGAAGAGATCCAATTGCTTTCTTACCCTTGGAATTTCTCTGTTGGTTTTAATAGTCTGATAGCCTAATGACAAACTCCACACTCACCCTGGGGTATGTTCTCAGCTTAATCCATGGGGATACATGTCTGTAATACTCATTAACGTCAAGGGGCGTTAGGAGGAACATAAATCTTTGCTCACTAAGATGTGAATCTAGACTCTGATGTTCACCATACAGCATCAGCTGCTGACTGAAGAAAAAGAGGAATTCCAGCACCTAGAAAGTCTCCTTGAGAGTTCCTAGACTAAACAATCAATCCAGCCAAAAAAAATCAGGGATGAAATTTCTATTCCACACTCTTGGTTCAAAACACCAGCTGTGATAGAGAGTGATGCATATCCAACAGGCAGGCTCTGGCTCACACAGGAAGTCCATAAAATCCCTGTGAATCCCCAGCCAGCCAGACAAGCTCTCTAGTTCCACCAGAAACCCTGAAAAATAGATAAGCAGTGCATTTCTCAGTTAATTGTTAGCGCCACACAGCCCAGGAAAATATCACACTATGCACATACATTGAGAGGAATTTTGATGCCAAGAAATTAGAACTGCCCTATAACAGACTTCTGATTTGTGATTTCTTTGGCACCAAGCCTAACACAAAATCACTGTGATTTCCAACTACAAATATTTTTGGAACCACCAGACTTGGTCCCATGTGTATGTTAAATGAAATGAATGTTCAAAATCCACAATAAAACTCCAGAGGGAAGACTCCGATTAGAATATTAACATTAATCTTAGGAAGTCACTAGGAACCATTCAAGCTATAATAATAAATTGCAATAAAGAAGGAATATAAGGTCTTTTTTGCTGTCTGTTCAGTAAGCAGGTGTTACTGTGAACACTCTAATCTACACAGCACAGAAGTGAAGTGGTTGCCCTTAAATTTTCCAGTTGCGTAAAATAAATAAATGACATTACCATAATATGTACAACAATCTCTCTTATAGGAGCTTAAGTGTAGCTCAGGGACTGGTGCAGATACTGAGATAACGTAATGCAGCTCCCCAGGACAAGACTGGAAAGTTTTCAAAAGCAATCCTTCTCTCAACAGCTCCAGAGGCAGGAGCAGGAGCCTGAGTTCACTCCCTGTGTGTGGTGAGAGCCATCCCCAGCCACTCACTGGTGACAGAGTCCCTGGAATTCACTCTGGGAAGTCACAGATGTAAGGACATGATGCTGGCATCCTACTCCAGCAAGGGGCTGAGCTGTGCTCTTCTGACTTGCCACCTGCACTGAACTTTGATTTTATTTGGATCCAGGCTGAGGTGCTTAAATTGGCGTGTACCTTCTCAGCAGTGGTTTGAGTGTCAAAATGAACAGCCACTTCCAAAAGCAGCTTCCTGCAACTTGCAGCACTTCATCAGGACTTCTCAGCTCTGTCACCCAGATCATATGGATATATATGTTCAGTGTTAAACCTTTGTGTTTAGAAGCTTTCACCAACACATCTAATATGGCAATAAAACTGTGGTTCTCAGTGTACAATACTGGCTTGTGAAATTCAGGAATAAGAATGATCAGGAGGTGAGCCGGCCAAACCAAACCAAACCAAACCTGCCCTTTGAGTTTGGATTTTTTTTAGGTTTGGTGTTCTGAAATTTAAGCGGTGACAGAAAAAGTTTCTTGTTATAATTAGAAAATTGGACTCAAGTGAGACTAGCACCTGATTCATTGTATTTTCATGAATAGGTGAGAAATGAGGTGTACAGGAATTCCCTAATTCTGTAAAGAGCTGTTTTCCAGTTCAGGCACTGACTCCCGCTGGTGAACATATTTCTTTTGTTCTGGAGAAGTCATTTTTCACACCTGGCTTTTTTGTGGTGTTCACTGTATTTCTGGTGCAACTCAGATTCCAGGAAGTCTGGGAGCTCCCAAAGCAAAGTCTGCTCTGCAGAGATTGATAGCTCAGCAGCAACAGCAAGGAGTTGGAAGCCACTCCATTCTGAGCGGGATCATTGGATCTTCTGGGATTCACTCAGAGCTTGTCAGGAAACAAACTCCAATCCTGAAATTCAAAGCATCAAGACTCCTCATGGAACTTCTTTGATCACATGGACCAAGCAATTCACAAAGAACTGACCAAACTCTGGCTTTAATGTGTTTGTGTGTCCCTGTGAGGAGTTTTCTGTGTGCAGCCTCACAGAGCAGCAAAATTATCCTTTCAGGTATGACACTGCTCTATTAATAGTCTATGAAGTATTAGGAGCAAATGAAAGACACTTCAGATGACTCTTGAAAAATGAATCAGTATCTGCTCTGAAATTGGACCCCAAGTATGGAATAGGATGTGTCACTGAGAGATTATTTTGGGGCCATATGGTTTCTTACTCTACTCCACCCTCCCTTTCAGGAAACTAACATGTCCCAGCACCCTGTACTCATTGGAGAAGGATATGGGCACCTTTTGGGAGCAGACTCGGTTGGGCTGTTAGGAATTTTGTTCCTTCCTAACAGACAACTGCCCTGCTAATGCCTCCTGACCTGTCTTTGTGGAAAACATTTGTTCAGGGAGAAGTCCTTATGCACCAATTCTTGTCTCCATCCTACAAATAAGTTGCTGGCTTTTCTCCTCACCACTCTGCTTTTATCTGCTCCCTGTCCTGTCTGACACATCTCTCCTGCTGACTGCTGGTGGGACAAGCCTGTGGTTTGTTCCAAGCAAACCAAAATGTGCACAGTTCCCACCCTTGTGTGGTCTCCTGTTCTGAACTTACCTGTGGGTGTTTACTTTGGTGGCATGACCTGGTATTTTGTAGCTCTGTATCTTTTTTTCTCCTTCCTTGATATTTTGTTCTCCTCAGCCAGGATAACTCTTCGTCAGAAGCCGCTGCATTTCTGCTTTGATCATATAGAACGTACTGTATAGCCTCGGGTAACACACTGCTGCTTAATACAGATGAAATAGCTACAAACCCTCTTAGAAGTGGGGTTTAAAAAGGGATACCAGTGAAATCAGATCCCTCTAGCTGGACAGCAGTCTGATAGCAGAACAAGGGCTGTTGTGGTATTTGGCAGCCAGGCAGTCTTTATTGTTATTAGATGAAACAAAGCTTGTGATCTTTAGTCCTTGACCTTCACTGCAGCAGCACACTCTTAATCAGACCTTCATTTAACACCTAACATGGGCACAGAAAGGCCCAGCCATGGGCTGCTGGTTTAATTACACATAGCTGATATCATCCAAACCAATTTAACCTCATTGCTGTGTGCTGGGCACGGGATGGGAATCGCCCTTCAGACACAGCACAAACCAGCTCCCAGCAGAAACAAACAGCAAAAGGCTGCTCAAAGTGCTGTGTGTTCACTTCAAAAAGAAATAACTACTCCTTAGGATACTTTGCAGGTGATGTTCCCACCTTTTCAGGAAGAGCTGGAATCAGCACAATTTACTAAATCTGTTTGCCCTTTATACTTTCCCTCTGGCATTTTAGGCATTTATAATATTTAAAGATCAAGCCCCATGCTGATGGGATTCTCCCATGCACATTCATGGGATCTGTTGCTGTGCAGTAGCATCTGTGTAAGAAGTAATATTTATGTGTTTCATGATAAGATTTTCAGATTTTACTGCTGCTTTGTGCTCAGTTCTTCACAAACTGACACAATATTTATTTTTGACATTTAAATCTGAACAGTCATATTTTTACATGTTTTGACACAAAATTTGGTCTGTTTCTGATTTAGTCTGGAAATCTGAAAACATCCAAAGTCTTCTTTCAGAAACAGGATTGTTTTGATTAATTAGGTTTCACTCAAATTTTTTTCACCAAAACCACCCTCAGCAAACCAAATGCAAAACAAACATTGTAAATAATCTTCTGCTTCTTAGTGAAATCCCAAATTTTACATGAAATCCCAGTTAAATACACAAAGATTGTTGCAAGCATCATAGGTTTGCTTGAAAGAGATTGCCTTGAGTTTGCAAGAAGTGGATGGCTACCTCTGGCAGAGCACCTTAACAGAAATACTAATGAATAAAAATGATGTAAAATATTAATGAGCAGCAAGAGCTTGGTCTCTGGGACGTAGAAGACAGAGGTTCCACTGTCAGTGCTTGTCACTGGCTTGCTGAGACCCTGCTTAAATCATGTTGCTTCATTCTACAGATGAACTGTGATGGTCCTTAATGAAGTTGGGCAAGAAATTAACATTCTGTGAGGTCTGTCCAGCCTCTCTGCAAGAGGTCACCTCTCCCATGGCAGGGCTGGCAGAACAGGACAGGGCACCCGTGTCCCCATGGTGCCTGCACTGCTGCTGGAGGTGGATCTGCACTGGGACACTGGGCAGGCACTGGGATATGCACACTGTGCTCATGGAAAGGTGAGTGTGCATTGCCTGGCACTCTCTGTAGGAAGCTTCTTTCTTCCACTCCACACAGACATGAAGAACTTCCCAAGATGTAAGAATCAAGCCCCAAGATTTTGGGCTGAAAGGAATTTAAAATCAAAGTGAACCCAAAACCTCTAAGGGAAGTTCTAAATAAAATTTCTTCTGTAGCAGAGGAAAGCAGGACCTTGCCCATGGAAATGCTTTTGTGTTAAAAAGGCCAGATCACTGAACATCTCCTCTGGTGCTCTCAGGGGCTGTTTGAATGTGAGTTCCAGCTGGACTGGTGAGTACGTGTTGGTCCCCACCATCCCAGCTTTGGAAGGGGACAAGGCCTTTGTGTGTTTAGTTCTCAGTTTGGTTTCTACATGGTGACTGCTGTGTAGTCATGTTCTGGTTCACTTTGCACAAACTTTCCATTGTAGCCCCCTTACACTGACTGAGCTTTGACTGAGACAAAAGAAGGACTCGTAGTGTCAGAGCCATGGTGGGGCAAGGTTTAATCTCCAGCTGATGCTGTACTTATACAAAATCAATATGAACAGCAGGTTGTCAGTGCAACTGGAAAGAGAATCTCTATGACAGGCTTATGCTTTTTTAAAAAGTATTTCAGTTTATCTTGTGCAGTCCTTTTGTATAGGTAATTCTTTCTGTTGCAGGGTCTGCTGAAATGTTCCCAGGCCTGGCTGGAGGATCAGTGTTGCTTTAAAACTTGAATAAACAGTTATACGCCCTGGTAGCTTCAGATCCAGTAGCCAGAACAAATGACATTTTGCATTAATTCTTCCAAGTGAATTGCTCTGTGGGCACTCTAAGCTTCTGAGTTTTTGACTCATGATACAGAACACCACTAAAGCTTTTCTTGAAGAGCTCTGAAATGCCCTTCTTTCACCACCCCGACTGTTTCCCCAGTCACTGCAGTTAGCTGGGAGCCCAGTATGGTTTCACTGCTCCTGTGAGTTATGTTTTGACTTGGGGTTTGGACTTTTTTGTGATTGAATGTTTTTACAGGGCTCCCTGTGACCTCATGCGAGGGCAGTCGCTGTGTTGATTTGCAGGAATGTAGATGGGCCTGCAGAAATGTCAGGGTCTCCCATTAAGATGTTTCTTTCACCTCAGCAGGGGGACTGAGTTACTGGAGTGCAGTTACTGCCGTGCCCTGCAGTCAGTAACACTGCCCGAGAGCACAATTGCCCTGATCTATTCCAGCAGCATGGTGTTAATGTGCCATTGCTTCTCGGGATTTCAGCACCAAGGCATCACTTCTGTGCATTACAATAACATGGGCAAGGGGGCTTCTACTTTGGGAAAACAGCCCCAGTCCCTGCAGCCCTGCTGTGCACTGGGATAGTGGGACACAATCAGCACTTCTCCCATTGTTCCTAAATGCAGGATGTGCTCTCACAGCCCTGGATGCAGGATGTTCTCTCACAGACCTGGATGCAGGACAGGCTCTCACAGCCCTGGATGCAGGATGTGCTCTCACAGACCTGGATGCAGGATGTGCTCTCACAGCCCTGGATGCAGGATGTGCTCTCACAGCCCTGGATGCAGGACAGGCTCTCACAGCCCTGGATGCAGGATGTGCTCTCACAGCCCTGGATGCAGGACAGGCTCTCACAGCCCTGGATGCAGGATGTGCTCTCACAGCCCTGGATGCAGGACAGGCTCTCACAGCCCTGGATGCAGGATGTGCTCTCACAGCCCTGGATGCAGGACAGGCTCTCACAGCCCTGGATGCAGGATGTGCTCTCACAGCCCTGGATGCAGGACAGGCTCTCACAGCCCTGGATGCAGGATGTGCTCTCACAGCCCTGGATGCAGGACAGGCTCTCACAGCCCTGGATGCAGGATGTGCTCTCACAGCCCTGGATGCAGGACAGGCTCTCACAGCCCTGGATGCAGGATGTGCTCTCACAGCCCTGGATGCAGGACAGGCTCTCACAGCCCTGGATGCAGGATGTGCTCTCACAGCCCTGGATGCAGGACAGGCTCTCACAGCCCTGGATGCAGGATGTGCTCTCACAGCCCTGGATGCAGGACATGCTCTCACAGCCCTGGATGCAGGACAGGCTCTCACAGCCCTGGATGCAGGATGTGCTCTCACAGCCCTGGATGCAGGATGTGCTCTCACAGCCCTGGATGCAGCACAGGCTCTCACAGCCCTGGATGCAGGACAGGCTCTCACAGTCCTGCAGAGCCTTTTTCACCTTTTCACTCCCAGGACTGGATCCCAACTCAGTGGAAGTCAGTGGCACACTTCCATTGCTCTGGGATACCTCTGGAAGAAGCTGGGTCAGTGCTGCATTTTCATCTTTCACAGTGCCTAAACATTCACATTTACATTCCCAGAGTGCAGTAAATGTTCTGTAAGTGCACTCACACATGTGCAGTGCAATGTGGGTGCACTCACAGAACATGTTTTGACTGCAGTTCTCTATTTGTTGGCATTTGTCTGTACCATCTGATGAGTATTTGCTCTACAAAGGCATCTAAAAGAGCAATTATATTTTTCAGAAAGTCTTAGAACTTCTCTTTAAGGGCAGGTATTTGTTATGTTGGGGATTGAACTCTTGCAAAGAAAGCAAAGTTTCAGCTTTCTTGATAAAGAAAAGCAACACACCTTGTTCATGTTTTTCCTCATAATTTTGTGATTCTTATCATGCTTAGTGTTCTTCTTAGGTGTGGAGTTCCCAAAGCTGGATGATTAGAGAATCTTAGCTTGTGTGAAACTCAAAACAGGAATTTTTGAGCTTTCATTATTGTAGAGAAAGGCTTGGGAAAGAAATGCATATGGAAAACAAATACCAGAATGCTAAAAAAAGGAATCCAAAGGCATGAGCCAAATTGATGCAATATTGTGGCATAGAGACTAATTTAGTCCCAGGTTCTCACTGAAAACTGCTAATCAGCAAAATAAAAATATTTTTAATTTTATTGCCTTAAGTATACTTAATCCAACATCAAAATGTTTTTGCTTATAAGATTTTTTTCGATGTCACAAATATCACTGTCTAGATGGAAACATACTAAAGTAATTATTGTATATTCATGTGGGTGTGTGGATATCAGTTTGTGTCTATGTCTTCTTATTTTGAATTAATACTGGTATTTTCATGCCTGAGTCATGATTTTTGAATGCTTGAGCTTGGCAGCCCTGAACATCTGCCTTAATTGTGGGTACTAAGCTTCTTTGAAATTCTCACCTAAACTTAAAATTTCAGCCATAAAAAAATAATCCTTGACCAGAAAAGCCACTTGCCAAATTCTGGGCTATAAATTAAAGCCATTTCTTTTTATTACAGTGTTATACAGAAAAATAATAAACCCCAAACACCTAAACCCACAAATCTAATTACACCAAATGTGCTCCTCATCCAAAGCTGAGCTCTGAGTTCAGCCTCAGCCCCAAATGGGCTAAATGGTTTAACTGCAAACTAAACTTCTCTAAAAACAGAAGCTGAAATAGCAACACAACAGCAACGCTGTATTAGCCCTCTAGGGAAATATCTAAATAAGCAGTAAAAGTAATGAAATAACATTTATAGCCTTTGTGTCATAAATGTATTATTTGTAAATAAAACCAAAGCAGGTTCGCTGTGGTAAACTGGCAGAGCTCTGCTCCCAGTTCTGCTCCAGTCCTGCTCTGAGTTCTGCACGAGTTCTGCTCCCAGTTCTGCTCTCAGTTCTGCTCCAGTTCTGCTCCCAGTTCTGCTCCGAGTTCTGCTCCAGTTCTGCTCCCAGTACTGCTCCAGTTCCGCCCCCAGCTCTGCAGGGCAACCCCTGGGATCAGTCAGGGCTGGGAATGAAGGGGTAAGGAGCAGCCCTGGGCCCTGGGCTCGTCCCCCAGCGGGGGCAGCAGGCGAGGGGGGGATTCTGCCCCTCTCCTGCAGCCAGTCTGGGCTCCCAGCACAGGGAAAGACATGCTGGGCGAGGCTCTGAGGGCTGAAAAACTTTGGCTATGAAGAAAGGCTGATGCAGTTGGGGTTTTTCAACCTGGAGAAGCTCCAAGGATACCTAATTGTGGCCTTTTGGTACTTAAAGGGGACTTAGAAGAATGTTGTGGTAAAACCCTTCAGCAGGTCCTGTTGTGACCGTGTAACACAAGGAGTGCTTTGTCTTCAGCAGCGCTCGAGGGCAGGGAGAAGGGATTTGACTTTTCCTAGCACAGGAGGATGAAGCTGTGCACATTTGCATGCATTTTGCATTTTCGTGTTAAATGTCCCTGCACTTCGAAAAGTTTAGCCCAGGAAGTTACATAAGGAAAATCAACTGTTATCAAATTTATACCCAGCGTGTGAATCCTGTTCCAGGAGGCCTTTCAGAGATGGTCATCTCCATGCATTTGCTTGTTTTGGTTCATAACATGAGGCAGGATTTGTGCCGTGTTTACTCACTATACCTGGCATAGCCACAGGCTTAGTTTGCAAGAGAGAGAGAAAAAAAGGTGGAGGCATTAATTGTTCATTACAAAGAGCAAAAAATTGTAACTAANGTTTAAAATGTAAATACAATTTGTAATTGAGAGCAGCATTTTATTACTCACTTTTAAGAGGCACAGGACGCCTGTAACCCTCAATATGAAATTTCCGCTGGCCAGAAATAAATCCAGCTCCGTGTTTTGTTTTTATTCCCCCTGCGGCGCCCGCCCGGGGGAAGGTAAGGGCCGGCCTGCAGGAGCTCAGGCCCTCACTCAACACCCAGGGAGAAGTGGCTGGGACCTGTGGTTTCCAGTCCCGCACTGCCTTCCCCACGCTGCACACTGGAGGCAAAAGCAACCACGCTGCAGAATGAATCCTTGGGGATGCTGAGAGCTGCCGAGCTCCCACAGCCCCGGCTGGAGCCAGTGGGAGCTGCAGGCACTCGGCCCTTCCCTGCCACAGCCCCGGCTGGAGCCAGTGAGAGCTTCAGGCACTCTGCCCCTTCCCTGCATTTGTTCCTCTGCAGGATTTTGCTGCCTAAAAGCAGCTTTCACTGCTGGCTGCAGTGGTCTCTCTATCAGCCCTGCAGTAGCACCCCAGAAATGGGGTTGTGGCCTTGGGGTCTGTGGTGTTGGGTGCTGCACAGCTGTGGAACAAGGACCAGCTCCTGGCACGGGGAGAGGCAGATGTGAGAGCAAGGCAAGTGACAAGGAAAATACACAGGAAAAGGATGTGGGGCATTTTTCTTCTTCTGCGATACGGGAGATGTCACAAGGATATGTGATTTATAGTTAGATCCTTTAGGGAAGCAAACACTCAGGCTGTGTTTGACTTAAATTAAGCGTAGCAGGATTCCACTTCAGACTTTCAGGATTTTAGCAGGTTTGGGAATGCAAAGTTCTTATATGGAGATGAAGGGTTTAGAATGGCAGCAGCAAAGATGTTACTCGTGGGTGTCTCTGTCAGCCTGGAAATAATCCCCTCACACTTCCTGTCCTTCTCTTTTCTATCAGCTCTAGCTCTGGGAAGCAGCATGAAAAGAGATCCTCATAAAGAGCACAAAAATCCTGCCCTGCAGCTCCTGCAGGACACTGGCAGGGAAAGGAGTAAAGGAACTTACTCACATTTTGGCTGGAAGGACTGGTGACCTCCACCTGTGCAGAAGTCAGAAATGTCTAGAAAATGAAAGTGCAGTGAGGGTACAGGGATTCAAACAAAGATGGAGAAAAACCTCTGGATTTTCAGGTAAGCCATTACACCAGCTCACGTGCTGCTTGCTCACCTGTAAAAAGGACAGTTCAAGGCAAAGTGAACAGTTCCAGGAGAACTGTGGGGAAGGTTTAGGAAACTATCCAACCATGGGATTTTCTGGGCAGAAAAATTCACATCTCTGATAGAATTATTAGGGCTTATTTTTCAAGAAGGTGAATCATGTCCCACAGTTCTAGGAAAAATACAGAAAGTAATCAAAATAAAACTGAAAGTGAAATATGTAATATTGTGAATGGACTAGGCTGCAATATTGCAAGTTTTGAGACCTTGTGAGGTACCTTGTGCATCACAGAGTGGAACTCTCACATATTCTTCTCTGAGAAATCAGGAAAGTATTAATTGTAAGAGTGGAAAGGAAGGCAGCCATGCCTGTGCCTGCCACTTCAGTGAACACAAACTCATTCTGCTACTTCAAGACTTCTCGGCTGAATTAATGTGTAGGACATAATAACAGCCATGCTGAGAGTGAAATATTCCCTCTCTCATTAGAAACCACTTCTGTTCTTGTTGAGCTGTATCCTCCCACCTTTATCTGCTCTGGGTTCCATCCAACATTATTTACAATAATTGTATCCACCTTCACTGTTGGATTTCTCAAAGGAATTGTGGCTAAGAGGCATAAAAGACATCTACACACTCAGTGGCTTTTTCCTCAAACAAATCAGGAAGTCAAGCATGGTTTACAATGAGAAAGAGCTACTTGAAGAGCTCTGGGGTGTATTTTTTTTAACCACTTAACTTTGCAGGACACCTCGACATCCTATCTTATACATGAGGAACTAAAATTGTACATTCTGTCAAGTAGATAAGTGAGTTGATTAAAAAATCCCTGAGCATCCAAGAGCTCCTACTGAAATCTCAGGATACATAACACATTCCTTGACTTAAAGACTGGAGTAAGGAGTAATGTACCCAGACTTTGTCCTGTCTTCCAAGATCTGTCACCTTGCTGGTAAGAACCAGGCAACAAGTGTGGTGTGATAACTGGATTTGCTAAAGGTACTCCTTTGCACCTCTATTAGCCTTGAATCTGTTTCCTCATATAAAAAAATCAAATTATAAATACCAAAAGCAAGATGACATGCAAGTGATGCCTCCTTGCACAGAAACTCTTTGTATGTCACACTGACAAACACCAAAATGCAAATGACCTCTCTCTCATCACTAACCCACATTTATCCACGTGGGTTTCTGCACAAGTGCACAGCTACAATGGCTAAATGAGTGAAGAGGGCTTGGTCATACATAAACACATGAAACAGGAGATAAAAATAGACTGTACATTTACCTGCCTCACTGAAGTGGGCACTCAGCAGGCAAAAGAGTGTCTGGCTTAATGAGGTTAATGAAAATTGGATTTCCTTCTGCCTGGCATATTTAAGAACCTTAGGTTAGGAGTTCACAGCAGACTGGCCTGTGAGACTTTGTTTTCTTCTGTGCTCTCAGTAACTGATGCACAGATGTGACCTGTGAGTTCTGAACAGCATCCTTATGTCTGGAAGTGAGCACAGAGAATTTCCTGGGTTATTTTGCATTTTTCCTTTCCATACAGAATGAGTTCAGTGCCTGTCACTGATGAGGGAGAATTGCTCACTGTAAGAAAAGTAAAAACTAGAAAAAGGTGGCTATTCTTTAATGCTGTCTTCTGAGGAGCTTTTTACATTTTTGGCTCCCTGTGGGAAGTTGTGGTGGCCCTGCCTCTGCAGTCATTGCTATTACCTGTATTCCAATTGTTGGTGGAAGTTAGGCTGGGAGCCACAGTTATTCATGATAAGCATCTTCCAGTTCAGACTGCAGATATTTTTCCTCTCCCAAAGGACATTTTCCTCAGTGCATTGTTCTGTAGTTTTTCAGTGAGGAGGTGCACGATGTCCACCCACAGCTGTGCTGAGCAGTACCATGCAAGTGCCTTTCCCAAACAGTTTTGAGGACAGAGTGTGTGCTCAGTGTCCCCCCTGGGCAGGGACCTGGCTCCAGCTGACCCTGCAGCTGCCTGAGCTCGGGTGGGAAAGGGGAGCCAACAGCACTTCTCTCCTGCACTTGTTTTCCTCAGCAAGGAGCAGCTTCCATCCCTGCAGAGGGGACAACAGATGCTTTGTGGAGCAGTGTCACCACAACCTGCAGCCCACTGGTGAAGGATGTGCCCTGACCCATGTGCTATTCCTCCTTTCAGGGGAGATTTTGGCTTCTGGAAGCCCTGGTATTGACCTCTACTGAAAGGCAAGATGTGGGTCAAAGTGTGTTTCTTACAAAAGTTGAACCCTCTGTGCATTCCAGTCTGTTCTCACGTTTTGGGCTTTAGGCTTTGGGCTTTAGGGAGTCTCACTATGGCCAGGGTGTTGCATTCATGGCTCAGATTGCTTTTAAAACAGAAAAGCTCAAGTTCGAGGTATTTCCTTCACAGACAAGGGAGGAAGACTAGTTCCTCAAGGAGTAATTCAGCCCACCTGAGAGGCAATTATGACAATTTATTGTTATTTTTCAAACTTTGTGTCCTCTATAACATGACTTTTGGGGTGTGGACTCCTGCTTTTGGGATACTTGTATGGACTAAGTGGGAATATGCCAATGTGTCTGAGTGTGGCATTTGCATTTCCTCCAGTTTGAGTGACTGTAGTGTGTATTTTCAAACTACCAGGGGATTTTGTGTTGCATTTCTGAGTACATTGGGGTTGGCTCACATGCATACATAACTAATGTCTGTGTTTTGAAGTGCCAGGAATGTAAAATGGGTTAGAAGAGAACAGAGTCGAGCAGCAGGTCGAGACATGTCACAAGAGGGTAATCCATCCACCAGAACCAGGATACCTTGGGGGGTCCCCAGTTAAAAGAACCTGATTAGTCTCAGCTCAGAGTAGGGATTACCACAGACTGGCAAAGGCAGGAGCAAAGACACTCAGGCATGCCTTAGGTTCCACCCACAGCCACCAAAATACTCAGGCAGCAAGGGCCCAGTGAGTCAGTGTGAGGGTAGAAGGTGCTGCAGCATCGCTGTGGATGTGTCTGTCTGTTTTCTGAAGAATTTTACAGCAGGTGCTCAGCTCATCCCAGAGCTGGTCACTGTCGGGGCCCCACCTGGAGGTCCTTTACTGGCAGGATGTGCTGCCAGCCACTGTGACAGCTGAGCCTCCACTGCCAGGACAATCCCCCCTCATGCACATCCCAGCTGCAGCTCCTGCACTGCAGTGGAACCACAGCTCCCAGCACTATGGACAAGCTGATCTTCAAAGCTCCCTTCCAACCCAAACCATTCCATGACTCTGTGAATGCTGCAAAGGGTCCAGACCCCGTCCTCACTCAGTCCCAAATAATCCCACTTTTTCTAAGAGGTGACTATGGGTTTATGCTGTTGTTTGTGAGGTCAGAGTATGGCACCTTTCTTATGTGCTGTGCTCCTTTTCATATTTTTAAGCCAGGTTTAGGCGTCTGGGTTGTTTCATTAGCACTAACAGGGGAGTTTGTTACTCTGCCATGTGATGATTCCCCCATAACCATTTTTTAGAAAAGTACCCAAGGGTTGAATTAGGAACTTGTGACATTTACAAAGAGTTGTTAAACGCCTTTGTGGCTCCTGGATTTACAGCTACTGTGCTGGAGGGATATTACCATGTTCTACATTCAACATCTGCAAAGCAATGCCAAGCCACTATGCCCATAATTTCCAAAGTGACTATTTCAGCTGGCATTTTCCACTGCATTTAAATTCTTGAATTGTCCCTCATTTGGCAGTCCCTTTCCTAATGCTCTTAAGGATGGTGTAGCCCCAAAGCTGTGCTGTGCTCTCAGGTGGTACTGCTGCCTGTGCTCTATTCCACTCTGTGTGTGTGTGTTGTAACCTTCAATGGACCATCACTGGCCCCAAATCTCAGTGTGATGTGACCCAACAGAGTCTGAGACTCATCTGCCATTAAACCACAAACACCTGCCATGAATTTAGCCACTGGGTCAATATTCAGGTATTATTTTCTGTAAAAAAGATTGGATTTTCCTACGTTGAATTTTTTTCAGAGGAGGTCGAACCTTACATTGTTAGATTTCAGGTGAAGTGTTCCAATTGCTCACCCTGAAAGTTTAGGAAGCTCCATGCCATATTCTAAACATTTGCAGAAATTATGAAGAAGTGTTGTACAGACAGAAATGACAAATGCAGCAGATTGATTTAGAAGATCTCATCCTAACAGGAAATGGCATAGTAGACCCCATCAAAAGCTAAATAAAAGACAGCAACATTCACCAAAATTCCTGACAGGGAGAACCATTTGTCAAGCAGTGGCCTTGTTCCTTCAGTCTTTCTAAGTTTTAAGTGAATATAACTCCTTTCTTTGGGGATACCTGGCCAGAATGTTGACAATCTCTAAACCTCACCTGGTTTCCCACAGCTCTTTAGCTTTCCTTTAACCTCCCTCCATTCCTGACTTCTGCTTAGCTAAACCTGAACTTCTCAGCAGGGTTTCTGGCTGCCAGGAGGAACAGGCTTTGTCAGCAAAAACTAATTCCATTCTCATCAAACCCTGTCTTGCAGCAATAATGTTGTGACCTGTCCCACTGCTTCCAAGGCCTCCCAAAGAGTCCCTGTGGAGATGCCACCCCTGGAATGACCAGAGGCATGAGCTGGGAGGGCAGGACATGCTGGAGTGTGGAATGGGAGGCTGAGTCCACTGACCAGCCTGGCTCAGAGTCACTGGGGGCTGAATTCTGCCACTGAGGAAGCCATGGCTTCTGTTGACTTGGCCAACCACCATCAATACAAGATAATATTAATAATAACCACAACAGCACTGCTTAAAAATATGTTCTAGCTCAACCAGAAGATATGGGATTCATACCCATATATATGAATATATCATGATAAATAAAATATATATACTATATCATTGATATATGAAGTGCTATGGCCGTGTTACAGTGGAGAAGAGGCTGGAGATGGGGTTTTTTTTGGATGGAGTTGTCTGTAAAGCTCTAGTGGAAAGTACAGTGGCTTTCATTATACTCCATCAGCTCAATTATTTTGGTTACTGTTGGGTCTCCTGTTCCAGTTCTGCTGGATGGATTCATTGCCAGAAAAATCCATTTTCACCTCTTGTTGCCCAAGGCTTTCACAAATTAGGCTCATGCCTGCTTTTTCCACTGAGGACCTGGGAAGGATAAAGTAGTCAGGGAATAAAAAATAAAGAATTAATGCAAAAGGCTGGGATTTCCTGCCCTGTACTCCAGCCTTGTCTAGGACAGACTTCCCATTGGGCCTACAGATGCAATTTTGTGCTTCTGCTCCCTGTCTGTGGAACAAGAAAGGAATTACAGTGTGTTTCAACCTTGTGGCTGTGTTGGGAAGATAGGTTCAGCCTTGGTTTTGAAATACACATCTACTGTGGTAATTAGAACAATACAATAGCAAATAAAAACAGGAAGAAGAAAAGTACCTAAGCCACAAAAGGATTTGTTTGATGTGCAGCAAATGAGATATGGGACCACAGACTACTGAAGAAGTTAAGAGGAATATTGAACAGCTGCTTTGCTACACAGTTCTACAAAATGAAATGACATCTTGCAGCAAAAACAGAGCAGGCTCCTTTACTGCCCAGGAGGGCAGAGCTAAGGTTACAGGTGCTCCAACAGTGTTGTCATTTCCTTAACTCCCAGGAGCTGCATCTTCCAACTTGGTGGCTTTCCTATGTAATTGCTCTGTATGTGATGATTTTTTAGTGCCTGATTCTTGCTAGAGTAAATCAGGAGGAACCCCCAGCAAATCCAGCCAAGTGATCTCAGTGCAAAAATTTTTGGGAGCCACAGCAGAGTCAGGCATGCCCAGTGCATAACCTTCTTCTCCAAATCCTGCAACAAATGCCCCATGCTGGAATGGCAAGTAGGTATCAGATGAAAACACCAAACAATGATAACAGTGCTTTTCTCAGTAGCCACATCATATTATGTCATTGATGTCAGGTTGAGTTATATTAGTCTGCTTTTCATTATGTTGTGTTATGCCTTTTGACGTAATGCAACACACTGTAAGTAACATAAAGTGACCTCCAAGTATAAAAGAGTACACAGTTTTTGTCAGATGAGATAGTGGCCATGAATTCTCAGAGAGGGAGGGGTAGCTCAGAGCAGAGGGTTTGCATTCAGTGTCCTGAACAACAAATGCACAGAACTTAATTAACAGTTGCAGCAGCCCTGGCTGTTTCCAAAACAGTGTTTGTGTCTCTGCTCGACAGAGAGAGGAGATTGACAGTGGAATTTGCACTGTTGAATTTATTTAAAATTCTGCAGAGGGATCTGTCATAGCTCCTGTTCTGTAGCTGTACTGCACGAGCTCTGTACACAGTGAACCTGAGACTCACTTGCCTGACATTTGCCTTGTTGCCAGGCTCCAAAATACAGTATTGAGACCAGACTTTCTGAGCAGCACAGGGTACCCTGTCCTCTGTACGAAGAGTTTAATCAGCTGCTGAGAGAACAACTGTACAGAGAAGAGGACATCATCATGGCTCTGAAAAGAACAGGAGCTCCTGATAAATTTAAGGTGATTAAGGAAGAGGGGGCGGTTCAAGGCAAGTTGCTAAATTTCTCTGGAGGGCTTGAAATCCACCTTAGCTTGGTGGTTCTGTCTGGTGGCTTTGCTGGAATTTGCTGATGTTCTCCCTTGGTTTATAATCCTGACCCAGAGTTTGTTCAGCTTCAGGACTTGCACAGAACGTGGAGTCCTTTGGTGAGAAGGCTGGAATGCAGCTCTCCTAAAGCTCAAGGGATTGTTCCCATCTATTGCTGGATGTTCCCAAACCTGATTAATATCTTGTTTTGAAAGCATCCACTCCAAGGCAGGCCAGCAGACTCTCTGTGGGCAGGAGCAGAGTCATGTTTTGTATCAAGTTGTTCTCAAAACTTGCAATAATCTGCAATAGCCCAAATACTTACAGAGGTTCTTACTATACATTTCCTATGTAGCATATACAGCATTAGTGGATTTCTTTTCTGGCTGGAAAAAAAGGCCACATTCCACTTGGTACTAGATCTGGCATCCCATCTTCCCACAAGGATTGTTCCCAAGACCTGTCATCTGTCTTTTTAAATTGTGAATGTTGTATAGATCATAAACATTCTCATGACCAGTCTCAAAGATGGAAATTGCAAAGGCATCTGAATACATTTGATGTAGGCTTCCTGAGCAGTAATAGATGTGAAATCTCACTTAAAAGGGTCTTTTAAAGATTAAAATTTAACATTAATAACAGGAATCAAGTGTAACATTTTGTGTGAAGATGGTTCACAGGTGAGCACTTAGAACAGCTCAGGAAACCAGAATCCAGTGTTGTGCATTTGCTTCATCATTTCTTCACCCATAAATGTAGCATAAATTATTATCTACCTAATTTCCAGGTGCACAACATTCCTTTAAGGTGTGTATGGGATGCTGCCCTTGTTCATTAGGCCATGAAATATCAGAGAATGAGCAGTTACCTCTCCTGAGCAGTGTGCAATAAACCAGCTCAGCTCTCCATCCTGCCAGGAGACCTGTGCAATCAGACCCCTGTGACAGCAACACCCACAGTGCTCTGCAGGACTGCACAGCTCTACCTTGAAGCATCATTTCGTGGCACCAGAGAGTCCAGAATTAAACATGAAACATTCTGTTAATGCTTGTTAAGTTGACAAAGAAAGCTGTTACCCTGTACTTGATCAGGTCCTAAAAAAAACTGTTCCCTTTGGTGCTCGTGGCCAGACACAGAGGCTCAGCACTGGAAAATCTCACTGAGATTTGCAGCCAGCCTGAATCTCAGGAGACTTCCTATTATTATTTTCTTTACTAACAAATCATTATGTTGTCTCCTTCACAGCACAGAGTTCAAATAAACCTGTCCCTGTGACAATGTGATTCTCTGAAGGAGTGTCCTGTTCTGTTGAGTCATGTGAGAGGAAAATACAAAGAAGTAGAAAGACAGATCAAAAAGGGGTAGCAGAAAGGGCCCTGGAGGCAGACTTAAGTTTGGTATTTAATATTTCAGGTAAAATATTCACTTAGCATCAATTATCTTGTTGGGCGCTTTTTTTTTTTTTTTTTTTCAAATGAAATTGCTTTCTGAATCAGCCAGCTCTCTAATTACCAGATTGAATGATTGAAATTTTTAGGGCAATTAAATTCAAGCCTTTCTTTTTCAGTCCTTA
>VZTR01012395.1:5747-17315 GCA_013400775.1 Chaetops frenatus | reverse complement strand
AGCACAGGTTAAGGCATCACATAGATATGCAAAATGTCAGTTTTTCCTCACACTTTGATGACAAAATATCACTGAAGATGACAGAAGCCCCACTAAAGCCATCCTCCTCTGTACACAAGTGGCAAATCCACACCAAGGCCCTGATGTAGTAACAACTCGTAGGATATAATTTTTCTTACTGAGGCTGTGACTGTAATATTATCTTCTGTTCTAGTTAACTGCTTCACCCTATCTAACAATAATTTTCCAAGTCATTTTCATATACATCTTTAACTTCTCTTTATGATATTTAAGTCTTTTGCTTCAGAAAAAAAAAAGATCTCATTTGGCAAAATTAGAAACCTGCAATTCAGTCCCTCTGTTTTCCTCAAGATATAAGCAAAAGGGAAAAATATTATATGTACAAGTAACTAAAAAAAGTCAACAACATAGAAATCCTATTTTCTGAAAGGATTTTACAAGCATCCATTACTTACATTTCTGAGCAGTTAGGAAAAGAAAAAAACCCCACAAATTCTCTGAACATACTTCTTGAGGCTAAAGCTCTGTTTATGGGACACGGAAGAAGAGGTGACCAAAATGCTTGGCAATAATAATGAAATGGAATAAAAGGAGTCTTTGAGCAATGAAAGCTACTTACAGCACTGTAAGAGAGGTCTTACAAGGAAATCGTTAAAAATCTCATGAAGTCAAAGTTTCTTGGGCAAGTTTTTGACTCCCGTTTTAAACCAATACAGCAGACAATTGCAACATGATAAAATATAAACTCAGCTAGTCTCTTTAAGATTTGATAATCAAATACAAATTACTTAAGAGTAAAATGAGTGGATTAAAAAAACCCCAACCCTCTTCCCATCTCCACATAACTTGTTTACTGATGTTATTCATCAAATGGGTGCTTTCAATTTTTAGATTAAAGTTTCAATGGAAAGCCTTCCAGAGAGCAGAACAGTATATAGTTGTACAGTCAAGTCAAATTTAAATTTTTCTTGTAAGAAAACAGGTAAATACAAACAAACACCAGTAACAATCATTATGGCCTACCGAAATATGATACACATTCATAGCTTTTCAATAAGAAATATTGTTTTCAATGTCAATGAAGTCTCACTGACAAGTAGCTAAAATCAGAATGATGACCATATGGAAATTTTTTCAGTACCAAGTTTCCTATGCCCTCAATGCTGAATCTGAAAGCAGACTATTCACAGTTCACACAGGCCTCTTCAGAAAATAACAATAACGATAAAATAGCATTTACTGCCAACTGCTTAAAGTGTGAAAACCTCATACACAAGAGACACTTCCTCACAGAGAACTAGGCTTTCAGGAAAATGACCAATATGAAATCCATCCTTCTTAATGGGATGTCTGATTAGCAGTGACCGAAGAAACTGAAGGGTTTTGATGAATGAAGATAAAACATGAAGTGACAAACTACCAAAGAGCATAGTGCGATTTAGCTCAACATTCATAAAAGTCATCCCAATCAATTCAGTATACAAAATAAAGGACCTTGTCAGAAACTGCTACTTTAAAACCCCAGTCTTAGGATATTAATTGCTGGGAAAAGTCACTGGGTTCAGAAGGCTCACTAGAAATACTGAAGTCACCTTAAAGAACTGCCTTTTATTTAATACAATAAAAAACTGAGGTGGTTTCTCTCTCTTCCTCTAAACATTGGGCATCCTTACAAGAGTTTTAAGTGAACGAATCTAATATCAATGTTTTCTATTTAAAGTGTAAGTAATTATAGTCAACAATTGAGACTTCCTGTTAATTTTTTAAAGAAATTCTCTGTTGCACCCTATAAAACCAAGGGATATGTTAATGACAGAGGTGTTTTGATGGGTTGCTTGTCAATAGAATCACCTTGTTGGGGTTTGGGGCTTGATATGGTTTGGGGGCCACAGACCTGGGGGGAGGTTACTGATAATGGACAAGAATAATGCAGATTTGACAGACCAAAAGGACATTTGCCAAGATAAGAAGAAACTAACAAAGCCAAATCATCAACTTTACTGAAAGCAGGTCCAACTGGGTAAAAGGTAATTCTGTCAGGGGGAGATCATGACCACCAAATAACCCCCAATTCAAATGCAAGAGCCCCAAGAATGTGCAGTAGCTAAAAATGAATTACAAAATACCTTGTGCAATCAGCTCTTTTATTAGTAACCAATAGTAGAGTAGTAAACATTGAATATGTAGTAGATATGTGGAATATATTAGATTAACACTGTATAAATAATGATCATCTCTGCTCTGTGTGCTAGCTTTGTGGATTTACCACCCAGCACCCATCTTTGTGCAAATATGAAATAAACAAATACTTTGTCTCTGTGTGTGAGATACTCCTACTGCACACCGGGTGACAAATCCCACTTTTAGAGATAATAACAGGAGACTGGAAAAATGTAGGAAATTGCTGAAAAGTAACTTCTCTCTCATGATGCTAGTTCATAGCACAGCCCTATACTTTGTTCTACAATCATTAAAGACCCTATAGGTACATCATCCTCACTCCCCAGTAAGTCTTTTTTTTTTTTTCATTCAAGTCAGCAGTAGGGTGCTGCACAATTAACTATAGTGGAACAGTGTTATCAAAGGAATTTCCTATAAAGTTGAAATGATGACCTGATCAAATTCACCACTTCTATAAATCTCTTGGATTGCTCTGACAGAGCAAAATATCAGAGAATTAGGAAGAAAAAGATAATCCAAAGCTAAACATGTAATACTGCATCTTCCATGAATGGGGAAAAATATTTCAAAAGTAAATTAAATTACCAAGATCAGTACTTGACCAAGTTAATTCACAAATACCAGAATGAGATCTATTTCCTTTCAAGCAAAAAAAAAAAAAAAAAAAAAAAAAAAAAAAAAAAAAAAAAAAAAAAAAAAACAAAAAAAAACCACAAACCAATACTGAGTATTTAATATAAGATTTTATGTATTAGACTTCAGCAGATTAAGGGAAAAAGTAGAAGGCTGACAAACATGACTGATTTTGAAGAGGTGAAGAAAAATTTATACTTTTATTTGGAAAGATCATAATGCTGAATTTGAAAAAGGAGAGTTTATATGATTTATGAAGTGTATATACACATGCACATATACATATAGATGTCTATATATTCTGTTTAATGTTGAGCATCAACAGAAGTACAAGTTCATATCTATTAGAAATAAACATGCCCAGCAAAGGCAATGGGATTACAAATATTACAGTAAAACTCTTAATTGAATGCCCTTTTTTTAATAAATAAAATTATGCATACAGGAGAACACAACTTCATTGTACTCTGCAAACTCACGCTTGACTAAGTAAAAATATTTTGTGTGTATGCTGAAGATTTGCAATACAGAATAAGAGAGAAAACAGGCTACAATTCTACAGAATGCAACATACAACTTTGTTTCATCACATTGCTTTATCTGGCAATGTGTACTTGCAGCCCAGAAAGCCAACTGTATCCTGGGCTGCATCAAAAGGAGCATGGCCAGCAGGGTGAGGGAGGTGATTCTCCCCCTCTACTCTGCTCTTGTGAGACCCCACCTGGAGCACTGCATCCAGCTCTGGTGTCCTCAGCACAGGAAGGACATGGACCTGTTGGAGAGAGTTCAGAGGAGGACCATGAAGGTGATCAGAGGGCTGGAACACCTATGAAGACAGGCTGAGAGAGCTGGGGCTGTTCAGCCTGGAGAAAAGAAGACATCGTGGAGACCTTATAGCAACCTTTCAGTACCTAAAGGGGGCCTACAAGAAGGCTGGACTTTTTACAAGAGCATATAGTGACAGGACAAGGGGGAATAGGTTCAAACTGAAAAAGTGTAGGTTTAGATTAGATATTAGGAAGAAATTCTTTACTGAGGGTGGTGAGGCACTGAAACAGGTTGCCCAGAGAAGTTGTGGATGCCCCACCCCTGGAAGTGTTCAAGGCCAGACTGAATGTGGACCTGAGCAACCTGGTCTAGTTGAAGGTGTCCCTGCCCATGGCAGGAGGGTTGAAACTAGATGATCTTTAAGGTCCCTTCCAACTCAAACCATTCTATGATTCCATCATCTATAAAAAAAGTTAGGATGATACTCTTTTAATATTACACTATATATTATTCTTGAAACAAGAACTGTTGGCTTTATTTTTTATTTAACTATGTGGTTCTGTACAAAGACTAGCAAATGGGTTCCCAATCTCAGTGAAAACTTTTACTTAAGTAACACACATTCTGAAATGACCAGAAGCTACCATGTCACTTTTGCCTTATTCCTCAGCACAAAATAAATTCTGAAGAGCAAATTATTAGTTGTTGTTCAGTAGTCAACATCCATGAGATCTTTAATTCACTAATTCAATTTACTTCATTATGTTTTTCAGATAGAAACTGGACTGAAAAAGTGAGTTTCCCACTGTTCCCTGAAGGTAATGAAATTCATGAGTTCTAAAATACATCAGAAGTTTAAAGCTGACTGGAATGACATGAATTTTTGTCTGATTTTGTCTCTAATGTAAAAAGTAAACTTCCTTTGAATTGAATTAAAAGGAAAAAAAATTATTTTTAAAAAACTCTAAGCCTTAAATCCTTAAATACCTAAGAAAAAAATAGGAGCAGAAAATAATTTTAACAAATTGCAGACATATTGTAGCATCTTTTTGCTTGGGATACCTTATCTAGCAATGCGCTTGTCAATGAAACACTATTTTCTGACCTTATCAGATTATTATTGAAATATATTTTCAGAGTCAATAAAAAGCATGTTCTTACTGTTTCATAAGAAAGACATTAAATACTTAATTTTTTTCCAAGGTAATAATTTGAAAGTCAGGTTAAATTTCCAGAACTATTTGACAAGGAAATGCATATTTCTAAAAGTTATGCATAAAAATTGTAAATAAAATCAAGAGTAAAATAATAATATCAATCCCACATCCTATTCTCTGAAAACTAAGTTAATAATTTAGAACTGATGTTTACTTTATTTCCAAGTCAAACCCTGATGTGATTCTGGATTTTAATATTTTATATGTATACACAGACTGGCAGATTTTTATACATAGGCACAAACATTATTTGCAGACAAATGTCAAGCAAATATTCATTTCCCTTAAAATCTGTTATATAATTGAGTAAAAATAAGAGCAAAAGCTGTAACAAAAATATATTAAGGCAGGAGAAAATGCAAAGAATAACAAGAAGTGCTTCTACAGGTATCTTAAATAGAAAAGGAAAGTCAAAGGAGGTGTACCCGCTCCACCTCCAATAAATGACACTAGTAAACTGGTAACAACAGATGAAGAGGAGGCTGAGGTACTCAACTTCTTTGCGTCAGTTTTCAATGGCAACCTCTCTTTCCACACCTCTCAAGTGGATGGACAGCAGGATGGGGACTGGGGGAGTGAAGTCCTCACTGTACCTAAAGATCAGGTTTATGACTACCTGAGAAACCTGAATGTACATAAGTCTATGGGAACCAATGAGATGCATCCCAGAGTCCTAAAGGAATTGGCTGATGTAGTTGGCAAGCCATTCTCCATATTTGAAAAGTCCTGGCTGTCAGGTGAAGTCCCAGGTGACTGGAAAAAGGGAAACATTGTACTCATCCCTGGAAGTGTTCAAGGCCAGATTGGATGGGGTCCTGAGCAACCTGGTCTAGTGAAAGGTATCCCTGCCCATGGCAGGGGGCTTGGAACTAGATGATCTTTAAGGTCCCTTCCAACCCAAGCCATTCTATGATTCCATTCTATGATAAGTGTATTAAGTGTATTGTGGAACAAGTCCAAAATAAAAACCTAGAAAACTGCAAAAATCAATGTAAATCTATTAGTGTTTAAAACTAGGTAAAGCTGTTTTATCTTGACATGAATGGATGCCTACTATACATACTTTATATATGTTAAATCACACTTAATTTTTCTGAATGTTCCTCATCCAAACCTAGCTAAGTATAATCTAGTAACACATTAAAATGGACAAATACCATCTTCTTTTGCTAGGTTTTTATAATGAAACTTTATTCCTGTCTTCTCTGTATTAAAATTGAAGTCTGAATGTGAATGACTCCCCCTGCCCCTTTCTGCTATTCCTATTTAATTTTTGTTAAAGAAGAGGACTGCAATTTGATATAGGCTTTTGCGTTTATATATTAGTTTTTGCATTAATCATAATATTCAGATATAATATCATGTATGCCTTTATTTAGCTGTTTGTTGGTATAACAAAATCTGTACGTTTAAGTATGCACTGCATAGTTTATAGAAATAGTAGTAGGGTAAATATACTGTATTATAGACCTTAGCGGAACACTAGGTGTTAAAATACCTTTATGTCACCAAACAATTGGTGTAAAGTAATTATGTTGTTCCCCCTTTCCCTCGACTGAATCCTCCAAGTGATAACTGTGACACAAACCAGAACACCGGAAGACAATTAGTGAATACCATGTTAAATTTAAGGAGGACATACTAAATCCTTATCAGAGGATGAGACAGCAAGAAGAAATAAAATATATTGACCTGACACACATGATATCATGCAGCTAAACCAGAGTGTAAAAAAAAAAACAAACAAAGAAGTTCCTAAAACATCAGAAAGTTCGCAAGAATGTTTGAATAATGTATGAAACACATGAATATGCATATACCTCAGCGATGTAACTGTATAAAAGTAACACTGTCTGTATATACCAGTGTGTTCTTTGGCTGTTCACCAGGAGCACCCCAGCGCTGGACTTTTGTCTCTTATTTGATCCCTTATTAAACTTCACCAAAAATTCTTTATCGTGAGCTCAGTTTCTCACAATTTTCATTTATATATATATATAATTGATTTGAAAGGGCCGGTTTGCCATTCACTTCCTAATACAACAGATGTGTTAAGAAAAAAATATTTCTTTTCCTCTTCTGTTCCATCTGCTTGGAAGAAACATTAAGGTTTGCAAAATAACAATATTATCTCTCATTTGAGCGGATCCCTTGCATGTAGTTGACATGAGGACAGCTACAATTTAGAGAAACGTGTAATCTCCGTTATTAACTTTCACTTACTGCAAACGTCCTATCGGAAACATTTCTAAGCACAGACCAGGTACCGTTCTTCTAACGGCTATGCTGACTTCTGTTCGAGTGGCCCTTTCTCGCGGGAGAAAACAGCCGTTCGAACAAAAAGAGCTGGTCTCGCCGGCATGCATGGCCCGAGTGGCGCGGCCGGCCTGCAAACTAGCCGGGCGGGGGTCGGGCCTGGGGCGCTCCCGCCCGCCCCCTCCCCCTCCCCTTGGGATGAATCCGAGCCAAGAGAAAGGTGGGGCACAGAAAACGGATTTTCAGGAAAACAAGATAAACGAGACCTGCACCTAGGAAGCGCTTCGGGGCAGCCTGCGAGCACGCGTATTGTCAGGCTGTGACTCATTGCCGACAGCTACCACCGGGTGACCGCGGCACTGACCGCCACCACGAGAACACAAAATTCACCGTGTTTCTACAGGCCGCTCCAGAGATACCGCGACTGCTCCCCTCCTCTGAACTGAGGCCACCATCTTAGGTCCAGGCATAGCCCCTTTCCCCTAACGTTCCTGCCCCATACAAAGGGGTGGGATCACGTGACAGACACACACCCACGTGCGGGAGACTGGTACCCACACTCAAGATGGCACATAGGACCTTCTGCCTCTTCCTCTCCCTCCATCCTCTCGACCCCTCTAAGCCTCTTCCTCATCCTAAATCTCTATTGCTCTGGAGGCCGACGCAGACCCTGCTTACTCCGGGGGATAGAGGCGCAGCTCCTCGATATCTCCCAGGAAGCTGAAGAGAGTCCGCATCTGCTCACTGGTCACAGCCGAGGAGAGGTTCGTGATCTGGATGACAGACGTGGGGCCCAAGGGGAAGCCTAGTGGCACCCCGATCCCTCCACTGCTCATCATGGCGGAGCCTGCACGACTGCTCCGTTCGCGACAGTGCCACACAGTCGGAGAGGCGGGCCCGACGACAGAGAGAAGCGCGTGGCGCCTGCCAGAGCGTCCTAGCATGCGGGCGCTCTGGCGGCGGACTCGACTGCTCCCTGGAGGTGTTACTGGGCGGGCAATCGTTCTTCCCGTGCTAGCTGGGGCTCACGGTGGAGCGGGCGTCCTTGTTCCGCGTCGATGGGACTCCGAGTTCCCCAGCAAGAAGGGAGGGAAAAAAAAAACCTCTCTTCCCTCCGGTTTCCCAAGGAGCTACCCAGGCCGCCATTACCAGAGCGGGACCGCGTCCCCCCCCTCCCCCGGCCTCCCTTCACACGCGCTACCCGCTCCAGGCTGCCAGGGGACTGGATCATAGATCCTGCGATGGGAAGGTCGCATAGCGGAGGAAGCAAGCACGACGGCCCGGACGCCGCACGCAGAATGGTTAGATAGTTCCATCATACGTGGGGAAGGTGTAGCTGCGAGTGCCTAACTAATTCTTGCACGAACAGGGCCTGAGTACCTTGTTAACTGGTTTCCTTGTCCTTTAGCAAAGCAAAAGGCTTCTTATTTTAAAGCTGGAATACCAAAGAATAGGTACAAAACCTCATCTTTAATAGGTCGTGTTTAGCTCTATTAATCGATTTGGCATGAAATTCACTGAATGCTCTGTCAGCAAATTAAAACATGCCCACAGGAAATGGAAGGAAAAGTAGATTCCCCATTTAAATGCTCTTTTGGAAGCCAAGTTCAATAAGAGGCAGTTTAATTACCCTAGGGAGTAAACCCTTGAAAACTTGTTCTAATTATGTTTAAACAAGAAGAGTTGTAATGGAACAAGTTGTTAATGGTTTTGATGTCCAGGTGTTAGAAAGATAAATTACTTGTCGGTAGAATTGCCTTGTTAAGGTTTAGAGCTTGACATGCTTAAATGATCTCAGATCTAGGGGGAGGTTAACAAAGCTTGATAAAAAGGATGTACCACTGATAGTGGACACAAAGAATGCAGCATTTATGGGCCATAAGGACATTTTGCAGAACTCCCAAAATAAAGAAGAGATTAATAAACCTAATTCAGCAACTGTGCTGAAATCAGCAGAGTGGGTAAATGGTAATTGTAGCAGGGGGAGATCGCAACCACCGACTCACAGACCACCAACCCAAAAGAAGAGAGACTGAGCATGCGGACTAATCAGCATGGGAAGGGAGAGAATCATTAACCAATAAAAGATAGAATGCTAATTAATAAAAGAACTATGTAACTTGTAGCCAATGAATACTAATTCCTTTGTTTGCTGAAATGTATAAATAGTTTAAAAATTTTGATAGTCATCGTGCTGGCTTTGTGCATTTGCCACCCAGCCCCCCCTTTCTGCACAGGACTGTAACTAAATCATACTTTGACTCAGTGTGTGGATTGGTCTCTTGCACACTGTGTGAAAGGATCCATTTCGGGAAAAATTTTATTATAACTTGACTGGGAATTTATACCAATTAAATTGATTTTACCTGGAGTTACAGTTCAAGTTCTCTTTAAAAGTTAAATTGACTGGAGAAAATGAGACTGAGCACTATGCATGTGAGTGATCAGTATTAAGGATTTAACTGCAGTCTTGCTAAGGTTTTAAAGAACTTTGTATCTTGGCACTGAAAGACTTAAGGTTACAGACATGAATATTTTAGCATTTAAAACCTTCCATACCCTAGACTTGAACTGACAAAATGGATTCTGAAGGTGGCTTGTGTTCAGCCTCACCTCCAAATCCCTCCAAAATCCCCTGAGCCTGTGCTCCCAAACTTCATCTCTGTTTTGCTCTGATCCTTTTAAGTTCTTTAATGGATTATTCAAACAACTTGCAGTACACCAGAACAGAGCGAAGCCTGTCCTAAAAGCCCTTAACAGGATGCAGGGGGAGAAGTAAAATCAGGGCAGGCTTCCCCAGAAGACATTGTCATGGTTGACCATCACCCATTGCTCTTCTTCTTGATGGAGCCCATCCATGCTGTTTGGTCCCCTAAGGGAGCAGAATTATTTTCAGGTCAAATTTTGACTCAGTAGCTCTTATATGAAGTAAAATAATTTAAAAATATTTGTTCCCTGTACCGAGTAAAATATTTTCCCCATTAGATTTCCTGTATCCTTCTAGCAAAATACTAGTATGTGGTTCTCCACTGAAAAATTGCAACCTTATAGGTGAGAAAAAGATTGAAAATTGCAGATGATTAAAGAGAGAATTAGAATGGCAGAAAGCCAGCAATTTTTACGATGCTGCTGTAACTACCACTATTATGGATAATTCTTTTTAAGTCTATGGCAAAGTAGATAATGTTAACAAAACTATTAGTATCACTACACACCGCTATAAATATTCTTCCTGTTGTCTCAGAGTAGCTGCTTTCTAATGACGCACAATGAGTTTCATTAATATGTAGATTAGTTCTGCTGGTTTCTTGGTTTTATCTGTAAATTCAGTATCCTGGGAAAGAACTTACCTTAAGAAATATGTAACATGTTGCTAAATTTCTTCAGTGCTTTTTACCATGATAATGGTCTTGAAATCAGTATTCAACCCATCTGATTGCTATTTTTTAACCTGGCTTAGGTGAGGATTTAGTAAGGACAGGGCACTAAATCTCTGCTGACTTTTTATTCTGTGGCAGCACAGTCTGCCATTGAGCTTTCTAATAGGTTTATTATAGATCAGAGGCACTAATTCTCTCAGGTTGTGAATCCTCTTAATTACTAATTTTGTTACTTGTCTGGTGGAACAATTGTTCTGGGAGCAGCATAACCGATGAAGTCTGCTTTTTTATAGACTTGCATCATACAAGCCACAGTCATCTTCACTGGGGTCCTTTTCTGATCCCTTTTCCCACCCCAGGAGGTCCCAGCAGGTATAAATGCCATCAGCCTCACCACTTTTGATGCCCCTGAGTACCACTTACCAAGAGGCAGCTGATAGAGGAGCATGTTTTTGGGACTAAGCCCATACATCAGGCTCAAGAGTCATAGAATCATAGAGTGGTTGAGGTTGGGAGGACCCTTAAAGATCATTCTATTCCAACCCCCTTGCCATGGCCAGGGAACGTTCCATTAGACCAGGTTGCTCAGAGCTCCATTCAACCTGTCCTTGAACACTTCCAGGGATGGGGTAGCCACAGCTTCTCTGGGCAACCTGCGCCACTGTTTTACCACCCTCTGAGTAGAGTCGTTAAGTTCCTGTTGAAGTCTTGATCAGTGAGGACACTGCACCCAAGAACTGATTTTCATTAAACTCGTGATGACTTCCTTTATTTGAGATCCTTAATCTCTTGTTGTGGTTTAAAGGACAACAACTTTTTTTTCTCCTTCCTGGGGGGGTTCTTTGTTTTTCTACTTCCGCCAGGGCACTGTTTCCAGCAGAGGTGAGGAGCCCACAGATTGGCTAATTTTAAGATGGGCACTTCATGTAGCCACTTGAACATTAGAGGCGTCTTTGCGAAGCTTACATTTTTAAGAGCGGGAAGTTAAAAGCTCTCTTCGACTTCCGTTCACAGGGAAGGTAACACCGTGTGGCTGGCCGGCCGCTCTGGGCCTCAGGGCCTGGGGGGCCGTGCCGGGGCTGCGGCCGGGACCCTGCTGGTTTTCCCCCCCC
>VZTR01012389.1:31536-144178 GCA_013400775.1 Chaetops frenatus | reverse complement strand
CCTCAAGCCAGTGATTTGGAGACAGGACTTAGCACTAAGGATGCTCACTGTTCTTTCCTACTGGCCTCAGTGTCTGAAAAGAAATAAATAACTCCAGACAACAGTTCATTGGCCTCATGCAGACACAAAAATTACACACTGCCTATCCCAAATTAGTTTTGCTTGCATGCCAATTACTGCATTTTGCAATTTAAAGTTCTGTATTTTAGCACTTAGGGGAAAAAAACTGAGTATTCAATACCTGAGTATTGAACAAGGCAGAAATAGCTGGATGCTGGGTTCTACTGCAAGTCAGAATAGTTAATGATGTACACATTTTTCACAGTCTTGGCCACAACCCTGACTTTTTTGCCTCTTTATACTGACTGGCAACATTATGGGTCCTAGGGACAGATTTAAATCAATTCTTTGCTTGCTAGCACTGATACATTCTTTCCAGGAGAATTCCTGGTTTCCTGGTGCTATCCAGATTGAGTTGAAGGTGTCATGAATTTCTCCTTTTTTTAACTAAGAAAGAAAGGAAAAAACTATTTTGGGAAACTCCATCTGTGTTAGTGCTACCATGATTAGAGATGGAAGCGCCTGAACTGTCTCATTCCTCATCCTATAGAAAGAGCTATCATCAGAAAGGGCAAAATACAGATTGAACATGCTCCTGTTTCTGTATCAAGAGGTTGACTGGGTCATTGAGGCAGGTCCTCCTCTTCAAGCTGTCTGTGAGAAATGCTAATGGTCCAAATCTACTTCTCTGGCTCTCTACATTATTTTGGCTTTAAATTAAAAGCTTATTTAAGTTATTTTAGCAATCAACTGTGAACCTCTCCGCTCTACCTTGAAAATTATTTTTTATTTAAACATTAAAACTAATGACACAAGAAGAAGGACAACTTAAAACTAATCACAGGATTACAGAATGGTTTATATTGGAAGGGACCTTAAAGGCCATCTAGATCCAACCCCCTTGTCATGGGCAGGGACACCATCCATGTTGATCAAATGATAGGACAGGTACTGTCCCAGGACAGAGGGGTTAGAAGGATTCCTAGGCTAGGGCAGTCCAGCTGGTAATTTAGATATATTAGTCCATCAGCAAGCATATTCCTCTGTGTTTACACATGGTGTAAAGAAGAGCAGGTTGGAATAATATATCCCATAGAAACCACAGTTTGCCTGAAATCACTGTCATGCACACGAGGCAGGGCTGGCCTAGCCCCCAGCAGCTGAGAACGCCAGTGTTCCTGTGAATATCCAGCAAAATGAAGAAGAACAGCCTGTGTCTAGGCTTGGCATAGACCTAGAACTGGTCAAAGAGGTGAAAACTAATGGGGGCCTAGTTACAAATTGGCCCCAGGTTACAAATACACGAGTCACTTAGCAGCAATCAAACTTGCACTGCCTGGCTGAAGCCACAGACAGACAACAGAAGCAACTATAGTCAAGAAGCAATGAAAAATTTTCAGTTAAGGGCACTCAACATAAAATAGGCAATAGTATTCCAAAACTTCAGTGTCTTGGAAACATAGGTAATCCACAGTGCATGCACAAGCAAAGCATGAAACAACAAGTACTGTGCTTGCTATTTGTGTGGCACAAAGTTTAGAGGCAACATGAAGAGTTGAGAAGAAATTATTTTAGTTTTCTGAGTGAAGTGCCAGTAAGTCCTTGTATTTCGGCTCACTTACAGAAATCATTAATTAGCCAGCATCTAAACAGTAAGCTAGGGAGGAAATGGGGACCATACCTGTATACAAGTCCTCCTATATATGTATAAAAGCAGCATGGTTTCCTTCCTTGTTTATTTCCCTATTTTACATTTGTGGAAGATGTAGGAGCTGCTTCTTCATTTATTTCACACTTTAAATGATTTCCTAGTAGGTGTCTTATACAAGGTCTACCTTCCACCCCACGGAAATCAGACTGTATGTGATAACTTGTGGTCCCTGCAAGCACCCGGTCACAGAAGAAAGACACAGATCCCCCACAATTAGGAGAACAGCTGAGGCCCCAAAAGGAGAGCCCGTTTATTTTGGTATATAATTTATATAGGGTTTGCAGAGTGTGACAGGATTGGAAGAGGAAATCCCACCTTTCACTCAGACTGGTGAAGTGACCAGTCAGTCAGCTTTCCTTCTCCAGGAAGGAATGTAAACAAAACCATTGTTTTCAGTACAGTGCGTGAGAAAATCTGACTCAAGAACATAAACTTTTCAGAAGGCTTTCAAAAACAGGGCAACAATAACTTATTTTCATAGACCACTTTTCTTCCAGTTTTTTCCAGTCCTTTACCTAAGAATTGGGATTTTTGGGAAGGTTTTTTTTGGTTTTTTGTTTGTTTGAGGGGATTTTTTGGATTTATTTATTTATTTATTTATTTTACTTTGGAGGGTGGTTCTCAAGAGAAATCTCTGGATTGCTTTTAAGCATCTCTGAGGTTGGTTTTCTTGATAAAAAGCTACAAGAGCTCTTTGTCTTCTGTCCCTACACACTGTATTGCCAGGCCATTGCCTTAGAAGTACACAAGCTTGTTCTTCATGCTTTGTGATTATTCGAATAGCATGGGCTTTCTGACAATGTTCCTCATTCTGGGGAAGACTTTTGCAGCCTGAATGTGGTGATAAACACATCATGGCTAAGGGAGATGAAAGCTAAGCAGCAGCCCCAAGAGCAGAGTTGGCTTTTCCCCAGCACAGATGATTGTCTTTGCCTCTGGAAAGGGAACAAAACAACTCACAAAGTGGCAGATGTTGGTGGTTCACAGAGTAAAAAAAAACATGGAAGCAATTTTTTTGAACACTTAACTAAAGGGAGAGCAGTGGGAGAGCAGTGGGGTGGAAGAGGTATGAAGGAAAACCTGACTCTCTTGAGACTGCTAACTTTGGCCTGATATATATTGTAAAGAAAAAAAGCCACACCATGTAGTTTCATCATTATATCCAATAAACAGTATTTGCTACTTTGCCCAGCTTGCTGATTTTTATTTCAACAAGCTTTATTTCAGCAGGAAGCTCTTCTTTGCCTTCAGCCCCAAGCAGTCCCACTGACATTTTTTACCATTTATACCTCTTTTTAATTTTTAAAAGATATTATTAATTTCTTGTGCTATTCCTTAAATAACTGTCTGAAGTAACAAAATTTTTCCCCTGAAAAATTAATTATTGAGATATGAAGTACTAGTGCCTTCCTACACCTATGTCATGTTTAATGCAGCGAGTCAATGGTTAAGAACAAAGTCTCGACAACAGTTCTGCTTAGAGTACAGTTGGACACCACAGCTGCCAAAGGCCTAATTTAGGTGTTTTGCCCTTAAAGATGATGCAGCTCAGTGATGGGAACCTGTGGGAAACTTCACTCACTTGAAAACCACAAGGTAAAGCAAAAGCCACAGCTGCAGAACAGGCAGGGACAAAAGAGAGAAACTTGCAGCTCTCCCAGGCTGGCTTTCAGGCTGCAGGCAGCACCACCACACCATGAGCCTCGAGACAACAGGGTATGGACATGGATGCAATCTTTCCTATACAAAGAGGAACACACTGTTTAGACACTTATGGATAGTTTCTAGACAGTTTGAATGAAGGGCTTTCCTCATAGGCAGCTGTGTACTTGCCCCACAGGAAACAGATTTAAATGTCCAACTCGGAGCAGAGAACACCAGAGAGCAGGTGTGAGCTGGCACCTACTGGACTACCTGGGGAGCCATCAAGAAAACTGACATTAAATGCAGCAAATACTAAAATGTGGGGCTTACATAGTTGACAAACCTAATAACACAACTGTTTCCAAAATGCATGGACAAGCTCAATAATAGCAGCCAAATTAGTACTTCACTCCATAACATGTCGTGGTTTAGCAATGGTATTTCCCAGTTTAGTACTCCCACTACAAAGAAAGCCATTAGGCACTCCTCTCCCTGCTCTGGTTCAATATTTGCATTTGACACACTTGTATCCTTTTTATATATCAAAATTCTATTTATCTTTTCTAGCAAGATTTACACACACACATATAAATACACACATATAGATATATTTGGATTTTTTCCCATTCCAGTCCAAACAACTTTGTTTCTTATTTGAGAAAATTTGTTATAATTATACAAATAAAATAAATTACAATATTGTGAAGGTTGCATTGAATGTATTTTTCAATGTTTTTTCTTTGAAAGGGTGTTGTTGAATCTGAAGTTACTCCACATGTTTTCTTACTCATTTTTATGATGTATTAAATCAGAAAAATTTTTGTAGTAGTAACACCCATATAAAAGAGGATGTCCCATCCTCTATGTTTGATCATAATTCCAAGGTTAACAGATGGAGATTTTATTACCTTTTACCCTCATTTTTACAGATTGCTTTTAAAAAGATGGATCCAAAACATACCGCACTGGTTTCATTAATACAGTGTACTCACTGTGTTGGTACTTGCACCTTATTACACACTCAGTTAATATAGACATGCTTAGAATAAAAGCCAATATAAAAATCAAGAAGATGTATGTGAAACTCCAGACTGAAGACACCAGCTATGAGTAATAACAGACAAATCTAAGTGCAGCTATGGAAATTTAAACATCATGTTGAGAAAGATCTTGTATGTTATCAATTACTGAATTGCACTTCAGAAATTTCTGATGAATCTTTAAAAAGTCTGTCACCTTTTTGAAGTAATTTTACCAGATACCTTCCACATTTCAGTCTCAAAAGTCTTTTTAGGAGAATTACAGACTTTAAGTGACAGTTACATACTAATTCAGTTCTATAATTGAGAGCTTTAATAGTGAGCTAAGAAAACCAGCAGCAGATGAGAAACAGTTTGAGTGTGAGATTGCATGCAATGAAAAATCTGACAGAAGGAAAAAGGAAAATAATTTGATAATAAATAAAATGAAAACTGTGTTTCCATCAGGTAGGAGGAGGAGTGATGCACCATGACAGACTAGGTATATAAGAAGAAACCTCATAGTGCCCAACAATGTTCTTTAAATGTCAGAGAGCTTACCTAGGGAGGCTTCACTGTGCTGAAAACAGTAAGAGTAGGATTGGCTATGATGTCTCACCAAGGCAAAGCTAAAAATTTGGACCAGTTTTTTGGAGCTTGCCCAGAAGGTCTTAAACATCTTACAGTTTTGTTGTGTTTTTATTAAAGATTTGCCTTGGAGAAAAATAATTCCATAAGTTAGCCACTTCAATAGGGAAGATAAAAAGCAGACATTTAAATTTCAGCATTTGTAGGCTGAAGAGCACTCAAGTCTTTCAGAAGATTTGATCAAGTTTGGAGAGCTGTATTTTGTATTGCACTTACTTCTGTTCTGTTGCTAATTTTCTGTCTTGCAAGTGGATTCCTTTTCCCTAACAATTTAAATTTCTTTCCTATTCTCATGTTGGAATAGCAAAGTAAATGAGGAATTTATGGAACTAATTCCCAATACAGTGAGCACAGCATCTAATATATGGCCATAAAAACATTTGTAAGAACCTAGTAAGATTAATGCATTTAAAAGAATTGTTAAATTTATTTCTAAGGCCTGCATGGTTCAGCTGCTCCCCACCTGTTTTCCCTTCCAGCATGCTGAAGTCTAACACTAATTCACACTGATGCAGTGCCAGAACTCAGCTGCTCCCACAGGTTGCAGCTGTAGGGAACACAGGGAAGAGAGATTAGCTCACTCTGTGGGACACAAGCTCGTCTTACTGGGGTGATTTTGAATTGAAACCAGTAAGATGTGATAGACACAGGTTGATTCTTTGCTGGGTAAGGCAGTGCAAAAGACACAGTGTACATGTCCTCCCATAACAACTCCCCAGTGCCCCAGTCCTACCTCACAGGACTCTATTTCTCCAGATCCTGAGATCACAGGAGCCTGCCAACCCTCACTAAATCAAAACAATCTGAAGCTTTGCCACAGCCTTGTTTACTGATGTGAAACTCTGTTTTGATACTATCATAAACAAAGGACAGATAGTAAATACCAAAAAACCTAATAGAAGACACCAGCAAAAAAAAACCCAAACAACAAACCATGGACTGAATGGAAATAGCTGCTCCTAAAATAAAAAGACATTGCAGTGTTCACACATGGAAAAGATCTTCGCAGGAGACAGAAAATGTTCTGCTCTCAGCTTCCATTTGGGGCAGGAAAATAACCAAAGGGTTTACAATCATAACAAAAGGTCAGGGTTTGAAGAAGAGATTTAATAGAAAAAATTACCTGGAGAGGCTGTGGTTCTGCCATCACTGGATGTTTTTTGAAAGAATTCATGCAAGACTGAAAAGATTGAAAGAATTTGTGATGATTGGTATAGAGAAGTCTGATCTTGATGTCACTAGGCAAGTTTAGTCCTTTACACCTAATGAATAGATCTATTAAGCCAACATCTTTGTTCCCTCAAGGGCAGGAGTCACAGAAGGAGCCTCTCACTTGAATGTATTTGAACTCCTTCACATCTGCACATTGTGCTGGCAGTCAGTGACAAAGGTAGAAAATGAGTGCATTGCAGAAGCTGCACCCTAGCTCCACTACTGAGCTATTTTCTGTACTGATTGATGAGGCACTCCTGCAAAAAGAATTATGTGGCACCTTTTTTCCCCACTTGAGATGATGGAAGTTCTTCAAAACTGACCTGGTTCACCACTAAAATGGGTCTCTTTCACATGGATTTAGCCCACAGGAGGAAAGGATATATTCTAAAATTCAGATATGGATCAATTGAATAGAGAAGGTACAAGACTTGTAGACTCATTATGACAAAATCTCAGCTCTTAGTGGCAATTCGTGGAGTCATTTTCTCCTTTGTTGCTCATCTAGGCCACCAGATAATGACACTAAAATATGGCAAAGAACCAATTATGATTTAATCTGCTCAAAGAAAATGATATATGACTTCTTCTAACCTGGACAGCTTCAAGTATTTAGAAGGAAAGACAGTCAGAGATATTCTGTATGCACAGATAAAGATTACAAATCAGTATTTCTCATATACTGTGGACATGCCTAATGACCATCTGGTACAACTGTTTGTCAGCAGGCACAGCTGACAAATTTTACATTACATTACAGAGGTAATGGGGTCATGTTCATTGGGCAAGAGCTGGGTTTGGCCTACAGTTTTTACTGCCTCCTAGAGAAGCTGCTGTGGTTGTCAGTCTAAACTTTCCAATCCTGACACTCTCACCTTGTAGAAGTTATCAGGTTATTCCTAACACTTCTCATTTCTCTTTGCTTTCAGGTGAAAGGAAGTTGGTCTATTCACCTGCTGAGACATTGAGATACATGCTGTGGCTTGGATATATCCACACAAAAAGAGAATTTCTAAGTTTATAGCAGTCAGCTAAAAACTTATAAAGGCCTTTGACTGCCTATCTGGGAAACTGATGCTATAAAAGGGCAAAATAATTACTTTGAGGGTTGTGTATGAGACCTGATATCTTTTGATGCTTTCAAACACCACAGCAATATCAGCAATGAACACCTGATTGTGGAAGCAAGTTGTTTATAGGTGTGCTGTACAGACAGCTACAATTCCCTCAGTAATGACAGCAGTTCACATAAAAGCATCAGAGATTTATTAGACCCAAAATCTATTTCTTCAGCTACCAGGAGAGAGGAAAAACACAGATTCCTCCTACTCAGATTTCCATTAGAATTGCATTTTTAACCCTGCACAGTCAAAAAACCCAAGGCATTCACTCCATGGAATGAAGTTATTGTTAAAGTTAGGGGATTTTTTTTTCTGAAGAGAAGATTCCTTGTTCTTCCAATGATAAACTAAAAGGAAAGACTTGGGTATAAACACCACGGCACAAACATTGTTATAAAATTTTTACACGCATTTAGGTAAAGTCACCTCCAGAACTTGCACGTTAGCAAGAAAGTGCCTGCAAAGCACCAGTATGGATGAATTCCCAAAAATCCTCTAGTAACTCAGCATGATGGGGTGCCTCTGCCATACTACTGCATGCAGTATGGGGAATAAGCACATTGACTTTCCTAAGTTATATTCACTTTAAGACAACTGTGCCCAAGACTTTAGGTCACAAAATCTGATTCAAATGCTGACTTCTAATAAACTCCATAGCAAGGGTGACATTTCCATTACTTGGATTGTGAAGCTATAGGCAAAAAAGGGGAGCAGAACTCCATGGTGAGCCTGCAGCATAGTATTTATGTCATTCTCATGGGAGCACACAAGTGTGTGAACACCTTTTCTTCTCAAATATTTCTGTAAAGGAAGTCAAGAATCACAGAGCAGAGGGTGTACTCCGAATGGTGAAGTAATCCTTTGCTGTGCAATGTAGCTAATAATATGAAATGAGAAAGAGTGTTACAAAAAATCGTAGCCACAATGAAGCAAAGGTACTTTACCTGTCATTTTTTGTGTATTTAGTTAATAATTTATATGCATGGATTTTAAGATTTGTGCTATCCTGCTGGTCTAGGTAATTATGCATCAGAATATGGGAGAACCAGATCCAAGCTGTTTTTATCTCTTTCTATGGTAATAGCTTACAGATAACAAACCATTATGCCAGTTTGCCAAAAGATGCATGTATTACATTATTAGCAATTTATTAGTAATTATTGATAATGTGTGTGGTTGGTACTGCTTGTAGCATAAAAAAAAAAAAAAAAAAAAAAAAAAAAAGGAGTTGTTTACACTTCTGATTTTAGAGATGCAAAAATTTTGTCAAATGTATTACAAGCCCATAGAATTCTCTCATTGAAAAGGCAACAAAAATGAAACTAAAGTTAGATAGGTTTTATACGCGGTACTTCTGCTGGGGGGGAAAACCCAACCGAAAAAAAACCACACATCAAAAAACAAACAAACAAACAAACAAAAACACAAAAAACCACGATAATCAGGAACTCTAAAGTACCCTCTTAAAAAAAGATCGCCTTCCCAGGGTTATATTCCAGTTTATCTCTAGCACAACATGAAGGAGTCAAAGTGTCAGGCAGAGGCATAGGGACTACTGTGTATCCATCCTGCCGCTCTTTGATACCCACATCCCGTTAAAAATGCCTTTTCCTGGCAGGATCCCAGAATCATAGATTAGTATGAGTCGGACGGGAACTTTAGAGGCCACCTAGTCCAACCCTCCCCAGCAACAAGCAGGGTCATCTTCAACTCGATCTTGTTGCTCGGAGCCTGACGTACAGCACCATTCTGCCCACGCCCCGAGCCGGGACTGTCCCGGGGCCAGGCAGGCGCTGAATACCGAGCTCTCAGACCCAGCAGGAGCAGCAGATGCCACCCACAGCTGGGATCTTTCTCCCCATCGCTGCGCAGCCAGACCGCGGGAAGGAATGTGACTTCAGGTAATCGCACAGATCTCTTTGCAGTGCTCCAGCTTCCGACTTTCAAACCATCCTCTCTGCTGCTCGCTTTATCCGTCTCTTACTGCCCAGATCGAGACGGACACTGCTGCAGCTCTCAGGATCGAGCAGAGGAGCGGCACATCCCTCCTGCCCGGACCCAGCACCGCGTCCCGCCGCTCCGGGAGCCGCACCGCCGCAGCCGGGCTGGAAGAGGTCAGTGCATCCTTGCTCCCCTTTCACAGCGCACTGTCCAGTCGGGAAGGGGGCTGCGTTTTGCTTTTTGGGGAGCACACCGAGGACACCGGGTCCCCCCGAGGGCAGGACCCCCGCGGTCAGCGCACTCCCGACCCAGAGACGCCGCCGAGTGCCGGCGTGGAAGGCGACCGGGTGGGATCTCTGTGCTCCCAGGCGAGCGCTGCCACCCTGGGAGGGTTGGTCACTTCGGGGGAGTCCGAGGCTGAGCGCTGACCCTGCACGGCGCTCCCACGGTGTGGGAGGAGGGAAGGGGCAGCCCCTGGGACACTTGGCAAGTGGCTAAGCCCTTGGTGATCTTCCTTTTCTCCTATCAGAGTGGCAGTGGAGAGCATACGTGAGATTTTGGCAGCTGGACGAGCCGGAGGGGATAGCCTCGCAAAGAGCAGAGTCTTACCTACTTTTCCCCACTTTCAGGTCATCTTCACCACCACTGAGCCTAGCCATCCTCTCCTATAGCTCATGGAGAACTTCTCCCTCCCTGAAATCAATTCCTCATGTACAGACTGTACTGGGAGAGAACATGGGGGTCTGAATATGTCGACTCCTCCACTTAGCCCCAGGTACTACATGACAGTGCCTGTCGTCTACTCAGTCATCTGTGCCGTGGGACTGACAGGCAACACAGCTGTCATCTATGTGATCCTCAGAGCACCAAAGATGAAAACAGTCACCAACATCTTCATCCTCAACCTGGCCATTGCTGATGAGCTCTTTACCTTGGTGCTGCCCATCAACATTGCCGACTACCTGCTCCTGCAGTGGCCCTTTGGAGAGTTCATGTGCAAGCTCATCATCTCCATAGACCAGTACAACACTTTCTCCAGCATCTACTTCCTCACTGTCATGAGCATTGACCGCTACCTCGTTGTGGCAGCCACCACCAAGTCCAGGAAGGTGTCCTACCGCACCTACCGAGCAGCCAAGATTGTGAGCCTGTGTGTCTGGTGCCTTGTCACTGTCATCATCCTGCCCTTCACTGTCTTTGCTAAGATACATAAGGAGCAGGGGCGCTCCCAGTGCGTCTTCGTCTTCCCCCACCCTGAGAGTGTGTGGTGGAAAGGCAGTCGGATCTACACCCTTATTTTAGGCTTTGTCATCCCAGTGTCCACCATCTGCACCCTGTACACCACCATGCTGTGCAGACTGAGACATGTGCAGCTCCACTGCAACGCAAAAGCCCTGGACAAAGCCAAAAAAAAGGTGACACTGATGGTGATTGTTATCCTGGCTGTGTGCCTGTTCTGCTGGACGCCATTTCACCTCAGCACAGTGGTGGCCCTCATCATGGACATCCCACAAACGCCACTCATCGTTGGGATTTCCTATTTCATCACCAGCCTAAGCTATGCCAACAGCTGCTTCAACCCTTTCCTGTATGCCTTTCTGGATGACAATTTTCGGAGGAGTTTTCGCAAACTGATGGATCGCAGGATCCCCTCATAAAGCCAACCCAGCCCTCTGTCCTGTCCCTTGTCCCTTTCATACTCACCTGCTTTTCCTGGGTGATTCCAGCCCAGAGTGTGCTTTGTCTCCAGTCTGCTGGTGATGGCCCCTTCAGGTTGTCTCACTACCCAAGACATGAACTGGGGCCAGGTGGACCTTTCCCAACTGTCCTGCAGTCATTTCCTTAGCACTGCTTTCCTTGCCATGTTTTCTCACTAGTCATTAGAGAGAAGGAATTTTAAAAAACCTACAACAAATATGTTGTAGGTTTTTTTAAATTCCTTCTCTCTAATGTTCTTTCTGACCTAGGTTTGTAGATCACAGGTCCCTTTTCCTTTTTTTAAAAGCATTGCTTTGTGAACTCAAGCCACACAACTGTCTCAATTATTGTGATTTGTAAAGCTCAATAAAAGTGTGTTACCGACTGCCTTGCTTAATGATTCCTCAGCCTCTCTCCTACCTACAGGACCTGCTTACCAAAATCTTTCAAACTTAGCAACAACTCCAAAGGATAAGGAATAAACAAAGGTTTTGAGCTCATTTCATTTTACAGGGGACTAAGATAAGGTAGTCAAAATCCATGGTAACATGTAAGAGGGATATCAGTCTGGATTTAAAGATAAAAGGGCAAGCCCTCCCTAGTGAATAAAAGACACAGATATGGGTTTAGAGCCTCTTGCTGCAGAAAATAACTTAACAGTGCACTTGGTCGTTGTAGTTTGCAAGAAATGGAGATTTTGTTTGTCTAAGAAGTGGGGATTCCTTTATTATTTGTCATGTGTTTATGGGCTGTTGCACTTACAGACTCTGTTGTCCTAGAAATCAGAATCAGAGGGTATCTTCAGAACCAGTTCCCTTTTAAGGGTTTGAAAAGATCCGTCTGGAACATGGGGGATATTGTGACTCCTTCCCTTAGAAATCACAGATAACTTGCAGTGGTTAGGCTACTTTTAAACTATATCTCCCATGCTTCCACCTTTTTGGTAAGATTTATTAATATTTCTCTTAAGAAGGAGAAGTGAAATAAAAATAAATTTTAAAATAAATACCCAAAAGATAGTTTAATTTTACCTGAAGGAGGGGAAAGAGGGTGAATGGAAGTTTCACTAGAATTCACCTGTCCAAACATTGCATGAGGAGGTTTTTTCCCTCCTGTCTCAGCTCCTCTTTTATCCCTCTTAGGAAAACTCCAAAAATTTGAGGACTGAGAAAATATTTGCAATCACTTAACATTTCTCATCTGAGTGGTCTTCATAGCATTTCCCTGCAGCAGGTGCCAAATCAGAGTAACTAAATTTTTGTTAGATATTTTCCCCTCCTCTAAATACAGATAGGGAAATGTGGTTAAGGATTTGCATTTCCACTGACACCAGAGGCTGTGGTGGCTTTCAGGAGGTGCATAAGGGTTTGTATGGCATGTGCTCAAGCTTGCAGGTTGCTCCTGAGAGACCTTGCACCAGATCCCTTCCCACTGCTGCAATTTAAAGTTCTGCCATAGGCATATGGGCAGTTTCTTTCACTAAATCCTTCCACAGAAACTCCAAATGAAAATTTTACTTGCCGATTTTAGCAATTATTCATGCCTGGTACTTCATAATAACATATAACTGGGTTGACAATTTAATCATTTGTCCTTATAAGACATTAATATTCTCTGAGACAGTCAGTGCTAAGTTCAACACCCAGTCTAGCTGTAATGGCAGTGGAAGGACTCCTTTGGGGAATGACAGTGTTGTTCTGTTTCATTGGAGGGCGTATGATTTGATTTCCATCAGACACAGGAGGTGGCCTTTCAAAGAGCAAGCCCAAAAGTTGGGGAGAACCCATTTTCACACCTCATAGAAAAAAAAAATAGTGACTCAAGAACCAGTGTCCCACACTTGATCTTTCTGCCTGAAACAAAAGGTAATTAGCTTTTCCCACCAGCTGCCTGGTGGTCAGTCACTATCCATAGAGAGAGAATTTAGTCTCTATAGACCAAGCAGAAAAATCTCTCTTTGTTTAGGCTGCTTCCACACACACCACCTCTCTTGTATTCTTTAGTCATCATGTTCACAACAATATTACTTGTGAGAAGACTGCATACAGTTTAAAAAATAAACAGCATTATTCTCAGAGAAGATATTTCCAGCACTGTTGTGCTGTCATTGGTTGTGATCCTTCCACTGACAACAGATGAATGGCAGTGAAATACAATTCCCTGTCAAACAGTCACCTTAGTGGCACAGATTTGAGCATTGTTTGTTATAGTGACCACCTAAGTGCTTTGGTCATGCTGATGTGCAGTTATATTTGTCTCATCACCTGTCAGGGCTTCTTTTTACCCCAGAAATGTTATTGAAACTTTGCTAGATTTGTTGTGCTTCTGAAAAACCTACTCTGTACCTATACATGAAACACATCTCTAAGATGCTGACTGATAGTAACAGAAAGTTATAAGAACAGTCTGATTTGTATTCCATTTTTATCTAGATTTGAATACCAAAATTTTAACTGTTCCTGAACAATCTAACCTGATTCAAGTTCTTAAATCAATAAACAACTTTCTAATCTAGATCAATGTGGAGAGGGTTCTTTAAAATCTTTGTCTTTTTCAGGAAATAGGAAAGCATTTTAAAATATGCCTTTCCTCTTAGTCAATGTTTCATTTCATTGTCTTCCCCATGCTCATTTTTTGTTTTCCAGAGGGGAAAATATGATAACAGTTATCTATTAGCAAATTTTACTTCAAAGGATCTTGGACTGCTTGTCTTTTTTTTCTATTAGAACCATAAAAATGCAAACAGAGTATCACCTGTGGTGATATCATCCTTCCCTAAAATCCTTCTCATTCTGAGGTCACATCTTACCTCTTCTTCATAGTAGGGTGAACATCTGAGAAGAATTCACTGTTTCTCCAAATGCCTTTCACAGTGTAGGTGTTGCAGACTGACATCCACTCGGAGCAGGAAGGAGCCTGAAGAGCCTGGGGGGGATTTTGATTGTTAAGTAAGGCCCTCTCACATCTTGCAGAGTTTCAGTATGAAAACACAATACTTAGTTCTTCTTTCAGCATATGCCCCTTTTATTGGGGAGACAGAACATTCTGGGGGAGCCTAAATGTGACCCAAACCAGCATTCAGCAGGAGAGGGAGAGGTTCAATTTTCAATACTCCTGGTCAGCAAGGATGACTTAGTGTTGTATAGAAGCTGAACTTCAGCTCTCAGAGCAGGAATAAGTGATAATATAAAAATAAATTTGCTCCCATTTAATATTTCTTTTTTTCTATTTCTGGAGGAGGACTTTATGCTCCTGTTCAGCCCATGTTTATAACGAAATTTAACAGTGTCGCATTGTGAGATAGTAGAGTTCCTCTAAGGAAGTATTTGATATGTATGGAAGTATTTTTTATATATGAAAATAAGTAAAATAAAAATGAATCCATTTTCCCCACAGCATAACTATAACTTGCAACTAATATTGCAGATATTTGATACAGACTTTCCAGAGGGAAAGCAGAGAAAATAGAAAAACAGATTATATAAATAAATAGAATAGAATTAAATTTTCTGTCTACCTATGCCTCATCCTTCCTCTCTGTTTGTACCACCCTGACTGGAGTTAAATTCAGCATTCTGAACTGTTGAACTGGCTAAAAGCATGCAGCAAGTTTTTTGGTTGGTTTGGGGTTTTTTGGGGGTTTTTTTGGGGTTTTTTTGTTTGTTTGTTTGGTTTTTTTTGGTTTTTGTGTGTGTGTGTGTGTGGTTTCTTGGTGGGGAACAAGGTGGAAGGAGTAGACAGGACTGTGTTCTCAGGACCGTGGTTAGTTAGAGCATGAGGAGCATACACCTGTATAATGCCTGATGCCTTGCCCTGCAGAAAGCAGGGATGGGAAAAGTTCTGGGACCCAGAAGGGTGTGAGCCTTGGATAAACACAAAGGATCACAACAAGTGTTTGCTGGTTTGATTACAGTAAAGCCTCATAAGTCAAGGCAGGACAGAAGAGTCTTTTTTTTTTTTTTTTCTGTTTAAGTCTGTATTCAGCTTCCCACATGCCAAAAAAATGTGATTAAACAGAACCAGGCCTCCAGCTTGCAGCAGACTGTCAGCACCACATCTTCTCAGTGCCTTGACTTCTAAAAGACATGCACTGCTTTTCATAAACATCTCCCTCTAGTCTCTATACAGCAAGCTGTAGAGACCCAGAGGGTAACACTTTGTGTGACTGTCAAACACCCTTTCAGCCAGGAACCAGAGTCCATGTGTGCCTTGATGGCTCAGACACATCCTGGGAGCTCTGGTTAAAGGGATCTAGCAAAATAGATATTCCATCAGGACCACGAGTTTTCTATAAATGTTGTTTAAAAATCACTCTGCACACTTTCCCAGCAACAGCACTCTTTCCTGGCTACACCTAAGCCAGCTACCCCAAACCCAAAGCTGATGTTGACCACCACTCCTATGGTTCCTGTTCCTGCTCCTTTCAGTCATAAGAAAGATACATTTTTCCCTAATGAAATATTTGAGAGAAAAGTCTTCCACAGTTTTCTTGTACTTTACCAAAATAAGTACTCCCATTTCTAAAGAAAATTAATACTCTATTTTTAGGTCTAATATTTTTAGCAATATTTTTGTCATAAGGACTTTATCTTAAACTAAGAATACACTAATTTTACCTAGCTATATTTGAGCAGATGGAGTTTTTCTCTATGAGTTCAGAAGTTTGGGAACTTTCAGAGCCTGGAAATACAGTAAACATTCCTTTTCCAGAGACTATTCCCATGAGGCCCCATTCAATGGCATGACATCCAAAATCTTAAAAAAATAATCAAATTAATTGTTGATTAATCAAAGAAGAAAAAAAAAGGATCTTCTATTCACCCAGTGCAGACAGCAGATGAAACAGATTGAATTTAACAGACCAATATTTAGTCTGACATCGACGTCATTGTCTAACACACACAGCACAACTTGCAGCTGGCAAAACCCCTGTGTGTTCACATGTGCAAAGCACACAAATTTGCATTAAAAGAGACTGTGACTCTTCTGTTTATTCTGTTAAGCAGATGCTTGTATGAGCAATCCAATCATGATGGGGAAATAATTCTCCCCTTAACCCTGTCTGAGGGCTAATTGCTCACCAGGGTCAGTAAGGAACTTGCAGAAAACCCAAGGCAGTTACAGTGCTCCCCAGCGCCCTTGGCTTGTTTGGCCTCTTTCTTCTTCGAAATAGTTCCACTGTGGACAGTAGAAAAATTTTCTTTCACAGCAGAGCAAACCTTTCATGTTGTTTTGCCAACTTAAATCATGATTGCAACACAAGGCAACCTCCTTTTCTGCTTTACAAAGTAAAAGAAAAATAAATTAAACTCTGAATAAGTTTTATATATTTTCTATTTTCCCCATCTTCTTTCACAGTCATCTTTAGGAAGCATGAAGTAGAAACACAAACCACAAACTTATTGCTATTTGAGACTCCACAAATGCTTCCAAAATCTTTTTCTGTTTACATAACCTTTATACCACAAGAGGGAGTTCAAAGACAAATAATTCAGCAAATGTACTGAGTGGAAACAAATTTCTTCTGTCATGCCAGACACTAAACATGCATTTTTCTATGTAAGGAGACTTTTCCTCAAATTTTATTCAAATTTATTATTCTATGATAAACAGAAGCATAACAAATTAGCTTTACTAGAGACATGATCCTAAAGCAGCTCGTCATTTTTCTGTTTCTTTTTAAGCTTCCATTTCCAGTGTACAGTAAGAATTCTTACAGAGAGGAACGATCTCTGGATGAGCTGAGGATGCAGCAGGTCCTGCACATCCCCACTCCCAGTCAATCAGCCCCCCCGAGGGACTGGTTTGGGGGAGGACTGGGCAGGTGTCACTGACATGGAGCAGAGGCTGTGTCAGCAGGCAGAAGCCAACTCTCCTCCACACCATTCCTCAAACCAGGGCAGCCCCGTGGAATTCCAGCTGCCTCCAGGCAAGGATTTGTGTGTCTCTGTACACTACCTCACACTATTTTCATTAGCTGGATTTTTTTTCCCCATTTGCCTTTCTCCTGTCCCTGGTTATTATTATACCCAGATTGGATGTAATGTTTTGGACACTTCCCCTCCTTTCAGCTTTCAGCCCCGAGATGGCACTGGTTCTCCACTGACAAGCCACCAGTGTTTTCTTAAACCAGAGTTAAAGAGCTGATTTGGACATTGTGCTACAGAATAATACAAATTAGCAAAAAACAACAAAACAAACAAAAAAATACTGTTTCTTTTATTGTAAAATATATCTAAAATAGCATTAATCCTTATACATTTTTTTAATGGAAATTAGTACTTTTTAACAGGTATTGGTTGAACATAGTGCCCTGAAATCCTAGGAATAGTTTGGGTTAAACAGGCTTAATTAGATTAAACTCCTTTATGCTTCCAGATACAAATTTTTAGTTCAGATATTAGACAGATCAGTAAGGGAAGAGGTTCTCAACCAAAACTCTCAACTCCTTAAACAAAGGTGGGGATTTTCTTTAGAGAAGGTATGTCCAACATATTTTATTTTTTATACGTGTATATTAATGAAAAGAAAAGCTATATTATTCTAATAAGGAGCAAGTAGCTTAATAATTTAAATATCTGACAGAATTTTCAGGAGCTGTAAGTAGTGCAATGGGGTTGGATACAGTTAGTGTGATTTTCATAAATGAATAGCCAACAGTATAATATGTCTTTATAGAATATTACAGGGTCAGGTGTTTCTACAGTTCCCTTCAATACTGCAGTGTATATTTATGTATCTTATGGGATGGAAGACATACAACATGCCTGTGTGGCAGCAGATCCCTTTCCTGTGGGAGGAAATCTGGGCTACACCACCTGCCACCTGAAGGATAAGCACTCCTCAGCTCTAGCTCTGAGCTGCTTTTCTTCTGCATTATATCCCTGCCTACTGAGGCCAACTCGAATCAGTGGGAAACTGTTAAAATAGTGGAACTGCTGGTTGATTGTTGTTATTTGCTGCTGATGCTGTGGTAGCACGGAGTTCCTAAGGAGTCTGGGTTATTGTGGTAGATATTTATCCACCCAGAGAAAATTAAGAGCTGCATAAGAGAATTTGCAATCTAAGAGACAGACACTGTCTTGCTCTTCTGGGGACCCTGGTCTCCTGGAACACTGAGAGGACCATGAGCCTGCTTCCCTTCCTTGTCTCACAAGAGGCACACAATTCCCAAGGTGTGCTTTTCATTTCTGTGTCATATTCACCTTAAAACTGAACCTGAAAAGTTGCACGTAGGCTCTTGTGTCTCACTCACTGAATCTGTGTTACAAAATGGATCTTCAGCTAAAGAAATAACAAGGCTGATTTCTGGGCGGCATAGTGACATGGAAGCAGTATGCTATATAAAACAATCATGTGATTTATACTAGGTATCTATAGGAGCTACTGTCTTCGTATCTGATGGGCCTTAGAGTTTGGCATTTGTTCTCTGTGATGAGGTAAAGCTACTTAACTATCAGCAAGAGCTGATAGATCATTGTTGGTTTGTGGTGCTGCAACACGTGATGGGAAATTTGGACAACTAAATATGTAAACTTATTGTAAAGAGAGAAAGGACCTAGCTCTCATTTCTGGAGATACCTTTACCAGATCAAAAAACCAAACCCAAACCTAAAAACTTCACCAATACTATCTTCTAAGGAGTGCTGAAATGTTAAAGGAAAAGATTCAAAGTATTATGGTGATTTTTCCCTTCTTCCTAAATTTTGATGCTTCTCAGATACGCTTGTTCACAGAGGCTATATGTGGTAAAGAGAATGCTAAAATGATAAACATTTCTTCAAAAACTTCTTTTTTCAATTCAAAAAAATTCCCAAAAAGCTCAGAACAAACTTCAACTCAGTTGACAAACTTTCTCAGTGGGAAAAGAGTTCTGCTGACTTACTTAAAATACCCTAAAATCAAAAACACATCAAGAAATGTCACCTAGCTAAATTAACCCTGGTATAAATAACTTTGAACACAGTTAAATAAACCAAGTCAAACCAGAATATATGATAGGAGAACAAATGCAGAGATCACTCTAATAGGCCCTACTGTAGTTAGAAAACATACTTTGAATTTTTTTCCCTATATCAATTACTGGGCTCTTATTCAAGGTTGATTAAATCTGAGAGGGCCAATTTCCATCCTCTGTGACTGGTAGTAAATGAAGTGGCTCTTAGTGGCTATACTGCACAGTTAATTTTTTCCATGTTTTCAAGAACCACTACCACTGAGTCACAGTACAACAGTTAGAAGCATTTAAGAAAAAAATTATATCCATTGTAAAATGCTGGAACAAATCCACTACTTCAGACTTACCCTTCTAGATCAAACCAATGCTCTCTTATGTCAAGTAGTCTATTTTTAATGACTCATATATTATGTTTCTTGACATGGTGATGTACAGCTGTTTTCAAGGACATTATTACATAATGTGTGTGGGCAGGTGGCAAACATTGTTACCTGTCAGAATTAAGTCTGGCAAGGCAGAAATAGAAACTTTTACAATTCTTTTTATTATTTGTACAATGAGAGAATAGAATGGGCCAAATAGGATTATCCTGAACTGGGCATTCTACAAAACACTGACTAAAATATTTTGATTATAAATATAATTAAATCTAGTCTCTTTAATATGAGGATATAAGTAAGCAAAGGAAGACGTTCTAAAGCACCTTAAGGGTAGGAAAAGCAAGGCAAATTCAGAAATTATGGATAAACCTAGATTTTTTTTCCAAAATATGGTCTGAAAATTTGGAAGAAAATTACAAAAGAGAAGACAGAATCTCTCTAGTAAGCTAGAACAGGTGAGAAGATGACCCTACTTGCTGCACATCAACAGGGCCCAATTCTGTTCACCAGTTCTAATTGCTCATGGAGGGAATGTGTTCCATTCACCCACCATTTGATTCAGAGAGGGAGGATAAAGAAATCCCTAAAGCAAGAATGAATACTTTTTCTAGTTTACCATAGCATTTGAAAGACAAATGGACTTACATACAGTGCCATTATTCATCCAATATGTGACTTTATTATCAGCACCTACATGCTACATTAGATTAACTCTTCAAAATGGCTCTACAGTGAAAACAGATCTCCTATACTGCTCTGGGGGAGACCAGGTTCAGCTGGTTTTTCTCAAGTTCAGACATTGTTCACTGAGGATGATGAGTCAAGACCTTCTTTTCCTTCTGTGCTTGCCTCTGCCCCATCAGTCATCCCATCAATCTCTTTACAATCTCACAGGTGCTCTACAAGACTAATTTCTTCTACTGTTTCAGGGTCTTTAACACGTCCCTGTCAGAGAGCCAAACTTCACTGGGCATTTCCTCTTGTCTTCTGGACTGCCTAAATCAAGTTTATACTACCACTAAAATGGAATGAAGTAATGTTCATTATTGAAGTGTCAGCTGCTATTCTGTTCTTCGCTTGTCTACTTTTAGGAAACTCCAGCACACTCTGCACAACATTTCCCACTGCTCCTGCAAGAGAAATTTATCATTTATGGAGTGCTGCAAAACTTTCAGGAACTGCAATCTACCTGCTAAGAAGCACACACCTGTCAGGGGCCATGAACAAAAGGAAAGCAAAGCGAGGCAGCAGCAATGCTAATTCTTAAAGGATAGAAAAAGAAAATGTGGCACAAGTGAATAACTGCTTTCTTTGTTGTTAAAACGTGTTTGCAGTCAGAAAAACATCTTGCAGCAATTTGCTAAAGGAGAATCTGAACCAAAGCAGATGATATTAATAGGAATGGGGAAAAGAATGGCTCTCAGATACTCCCATGATGGGGATGCTGCACACTGTCTAAGGAACCCAAAGCAATTCCCAAACAAGGGTTAAGAACCTCCTCAACATGCAATAGTAAAATTACCAGATGCTTTACTTGCAATTATATGTATAAATCACTACTAAACACACAAATAAATGAAGTAATTTATGACATTAGATGAGGCAATTATGGACTTAACCTGATAGTTTCGTTTTACAAAACTGCAGAGAAAGAAAAAGAATGCTATAAACTAAAGGTGTGGCTAAGCACTGAAAGCTATAATACATACAAGGAATCAGCCAACCTAAATAATTTATTTAACTAATGAGGATCATCCAAATCTTCCAACAATTTTCCCAGCAATTTTATTGCAATGAATGGGTCCAGCAACTGTGTCTTCAACACTGTTCATAGTACAGTTAATTCAATTTATCCAAAGTTAAATTACAGAGTTTTTAACTCCATTTTAATTTATCTTCTAACAGAAGATTTAACTGGCCAATATTTTATTATTATTAAACAAAAAATCTGAATGCCAGGTTTTGTGGTTTTTATTGCATGTTGCATGTGTAGAACTGTAACCACAGTATGCTAAGTAGAAAGCTATGGCTAAAAATGAATTTTCTACATATTTGGAACTCTGCTTACAAAAACTAAAACTAATTGCAAGTGCCTGAGAAATTTATGCACTCTGTAATTAAAAAGTGCTAGAAGTATGATTATAGACTTGCTAATAAGCTTTTCACTTCCTTCCCTCTTATTTTAAATATTGCTTCATCTTAGGTGATTTATTTCTTTCTTTCAGAACAAGAGAAGGTTTTCCAAAATGAGGATTTTCATAGAGCTTTGCAATTTGTTTTTCAAGGGAATAAGATCCCAGACACTGTTTATATTCAGCAATAAACTCTTACTATTTTAAACAGAGAAAGTTTATGAAAACCTCCTAGACCACCTTGGTCCAATGAAAATTAAATCAGAACTTATTCAGTTTATCAGAGCTTGTTCAGTTTATTCTATTTCTTGGAATCAAACATAATTTGGACAGGAAAAAAATCTCAACCAAACACAATAACCCCCAGGTCTTTGAAATTATAAATGCAAACCTTGGCAGCATTTATCTGGAAGCAACTACTTCACCACAGCCAGATTTTGATGATTGCTCTTTCCATCACTAACCTTAAGATTAGGGGGAAAAAAAAAACTCTCCAGAGCAACAGGGAGTAACAGAAAAGCATTTGCTCTAGGAAGGATGATGATCAGAGGCAAAAATCAAGGACAAAACTTAAAATAAGAGTCCTTGGTTCTGTCCATTCATGTTCTGTTCCTACCTTTCAGTGAATAAGTGATGCATTGTTTAAAAAGTCTCAACTGCAAGGAAAGACGTGCAGTTGAGTCACTCTTTGCAGTCTCATTCTGTTACCTGTCCAGAGGTTGCCTAATTCTACTTCTGTTTAAAGCAGACAGGGCCTGCAGTAGGGATGTGCTAACAAAAAGCCTCCCTGAAGAACCTCAACACCAAAGACTGTGTTTATCTACCATGAAACTAATGATTTCCTGGGTTGCAAACGGATGTTTCCCAATCTAGCCAGAGCTTGATATGTATTAGCTATTTCCACTGCAGCTGTCATGCCTGAATGTAGAAACTCACTCTCAACAAATCTGCACTTCTTAGGAAATTACTTTAAGCAAGTATTTCCAACTGCCTCTTACAAGGACTTTGTAAAAGCAATATTATCTTTTCTGACTGTTTGCCTACACGGTAACAGAGATAAAAGAGCCATGTAACACATCATTCCTCATGTATTGTTTGTCAATACATCTTCACTCTCATAAGCATGAGAGGCAACACCTGGTCTGAGCAACAAGTTTGAACCACTAATGGATACAACAAAAACAGGTTTCAGGGGCAGAATCATTTATCTGTGGAAAAGTACAAGAGAGAGTACAGTATTTTCTCCACTTTGTAGATGGTCTCACAAAGTAACAGCAGAAGTCAGGTCTTTTCAGAGGACATATTGTAATCAAGGGCAACACAGACTTTGAAAAAGACTTACCTCAGTAAACTCCCTGCAGCTCTGTCTCCTGTCAGCTTATGCTGGTATCACACAAATATTCCCTTCTTTGTCAAGAGTATGGTTTTGCCTTACAATGCAATTTTATGGCTTACTCTTTTCACAAAAGCAGTGTATATACATTTAACAACATACAGAGACCTCTGTATCCAAAAAAAACTAATTGCAGTAAACAGGAATTTTCATTAAAGTGAGGCAGGTATCAGTATTGTGTGTATACACAGACACACACACACATTACTTTTGTGTCTCCAAAGCGACATCAGCTCAAAAGCCCTTTCAGGACACAATATTGTGGTACTGCTAGGAACACCTTCATATCATTCTGCAAAAAGCAGCTGAACTCCCTAAAGATAGACTTTGCCACCTGAACCTTACACACCTTTCTCTTTCCCACGAAAGTCCTAGTCAAACCATGTATTGATTTTTTTTTTCCTTCTGCATAGATCAGGAACTTTTAAAATATGCTAAACTGGAGAAATAACACAAACAAAAAATAATTCTGAGAATGTGATCTAGCAGGTAATTTTTATTACCCTTCTCCTCTTATGAGAGATACCTACTCAAAATTCAATGAGGTGAGAATGGAGATATGCATGTCAAAAATCTAATGCAGAATATCTTGTAAAATTATAACTAGTACATTTCAAAGCAGAAGTGTTGTTCAGGGTTGACAAAGTGGGAATAAATAAATATAAAAGGTCTGCTAAAATGCTATGATCAAGGTCTGTATAAATTTTGAGATTGCTTTTGACATCTTCTGTCAACTAACTCCTGAGGGGGCAATTCTGCCTGACTGAAAATACTGTGACCAGACTCTGGCAACCTGCATTAGCTGAGCTGAAGATGGAATTGTCTTTAACTGTACTTTTTTGAAGTACAAGCTGAGTAGTCATCAAGTTATCAAAAACCCTAAGAAGGAAAAATAATCTTTGCACTGTCAGAAAGACATTTCAGGTCACATTATGGCTGTTACAGGTAGATTACTCACCATTTGTATCAAGATGTTCACCTTCAAGAGGAAATATTTTCTCATTTAAGTTTCCAAGAGACAGAATCTTATCCAAGTAGATGAGTGCTGGAAAAGTTTTTCTACAGGACAAAACTGATTCTGCCTTATTCAAAGTAAATACTATTGACATTCTAGTAATGATTTGGAGGACACAAGCATTACATATATTTAGTTTCACCAAGGTATATCATCCCACAGTTATGCAGGCATATAGATGACATAGTAATCCTAGCAGTAGCTCTGTAATAACACAGTATCTCAATGAAAGAGTAGAGATTATCTAAACACACAAAACAGTGCCCTTATTTTAAATGGAAAGAGCTTAGCTTCTGAGGGAGCCTTGCCAGGAGTTAAAAGAGCAATTTTTTAATATCCATTACACTGATCCATAACTCTTTAGCAAATGAATTTCACATGTACACTATGAGCTCTCATATGCTTGAAAGAATAATTAAAAAAAAAAAATCTTTCTTTGAGCTGCTCTTCTACCTTTTTGTACCGTCACTTTTTGATCCTATCTGAGTCTTTTGCAATATCTCAGATAGCAGAAGTGCAAAACATCTCTCCATGCAGGTACATCAGCATCAGGTTCTGAGAAAGAATTTGTTAAACAGAGAACATAAACTCCAAAGTGTTAATGGGGAATGCCATTTTTTCAGTTCCTCAATAGTGTAAGTTCACAGCAGTTTCAAGAGGACAGTAGTATTTCTAATATCAGATTCAAGCCATGTATTTATCTACAGTCACATATCCTCAAATTTGTTTTACTATACTACAGCTGAGCCTAACTTTTTCTTGTAGCAGAAGCAGTACCACTGATGATTTTTAAGACTGTGATATAATAATTAGTCTCTAGTTAAATCTTTTAATATAAACAAGGATGGGGGCTACTTTGCATTGTATTGCCCACCCTGTAAACAAGGCAAATGGAAAAACATTTGGACAGAGTCACACTCTCCACACTTATGAGTATTTTCAACTTATTCATTGCATTGTGCAGATCATGTTCTGCAAGATACAAATGTCACATTCCAAAGCTCATAACTTCTATTTTTTAAAAAGTACTAGGTCCTTTGTAACCCCATGATGATCAGCCACAGCTTCTTCATGACAAAGAAGTCACCATTTCTCAGATCACCTCCAGGGAGGATTTTGTTTTCTTTTTTCTTAGTTTGGTTTACCAAGTTAGAAAACCTCCCTCTTTTGAAAGCTTCACTAGTGCATTTGGTTGGCAGTTTCCACCTAAAAACTTAAAACAAAATCCACCAGATTTAAGTTCAAAATGAACAACATTGAAACCCAGCTAGTATGAGCAGGAGGGGGAAAAAAAAGCCCTCTTAACCAAGAGATGAAATCCTGTGTGTCAGAACAGCCAAGTGATCACTGTTTGGAACTGGTGCTCTTTCCTAAACAGGGATGTGGACTACAGCAGGTGAATAAGTTATTTAGTTACTCATGGCAGTGTTTTGTCCTCTTCTTTAAGGGGCCATGAATTCCTGCCTTTAATATGATTTTTTTCCTTCAGTGACTAATCAGTATGGATATAGTAGGACTGCAGAATTAAAATCATCCTGTTACCTGGCAAATATTTTCTGCCATCTTGCTTGTGGACACTTGCAGTGCTTCTCAAAGCTCGCTTTTCTTTCACCTCCCCTCTGAGGTTCATCCACTCCTCCCTTTACCTAGCTTGTTTCATGAAGGAGATAACTACCATGAAGTACAGATGAACCCCCAAATATTGGTGCTTTGGTGTCAGCAGCTGCCAAATCCCTTGGACATACTGGTAGCTGTGGTGCCACCTCTTGAGAGCCTTGGGAGCTTGGTCAGGAACAGGAGAGGATGGGGCACCAGGACACCCTGGTGCCAATGGGGTGTCCACAGCCTAACCTAACTGACAATGAATAGGGGCAAGACATTTTCATGCACTACAGACTAGAGGGCAAAGGCAAGAATTAAAAGTCTGAGAAGAGTCAGCAGTATTTCCCATGCTGTATTTCAGGCGACAGAAATGACCAAAAGAGTGAAAAAATGCAAAAAAAAATACAAGCCCTTTACCTTTCTGCCTTCCCCCTTCTGCAGGCAGTGCACCTCCTTCCAAATTCTAGGCAAGTTGCTATGGAAACTATCAGCATGGCTAGAAAAATAGGGAGGAATTATAGATTTCATCCATATATGCATTATATCATTTCCTTAAAGAAAGAGAAATGGTACAAGCTGGTGGACCCTGTTACCAGGAGAGTTTCACCCTGGAGAAGGAAGGACCTTCTGCAGAAGGGATCTTAGCTGACCATGAACCCTTTGGCCAAGGTCACCCAGAGGAAAAGAACCTCAGCAAACTGTGCCCCTCTTCAGGTGAGAACAGTTAGTCCAAGATGCCCATTAAAGACTTTCATTAGTTCGTTTTGTTGAACTCTTGTAATCTGCCAAAAGAGTCACATTGCTCCTTTCCTCCTGTTTTACATCTTAATATAGCATTAGGAATTTATTCCCATGTGTAAGCAAAAATGTTTGGAAACAATTTCAACATTGGTAGGTCTCTAAGAAGGCACGGGGCATAGATGTCTTTGCCTCAAACTTTGCTCTCTGAAAAGCAGCAATGCAGAAAAAGGAAATAACAAAGTAAAAAGAGCAACATATGACAGAGGCTTTCAAATAACAAGGTACACAGTTAGATCCAGCCTTTACATTTCTCCCATCCCTCTAAGAGTTTAAAATATTCCTATATTGTTTAATAAATTTGAAGAAAAGAAGGCAAATATAGCATGATGTATAGAAGAAGATCTGTAGAAGGAGAGAAAGAGGAGGTAAGGGGCTCTATTAATTCTTCATGGGTTTATTTTACTTTCTTAAAACTAAAATACCCTTAACACTTTCTGAACAACCACTTCAAAAATCCTTTGCAACTCAAAGCTTTTTAATGGCAACATACAGATGGGTGGAGTAAACTGGAAGATTCAAGCCATGTTATTTTGCATTTCTCCAAGTTGTATTAAACACTCCTATATAGGGAAACTGACCAGAACCTGTGCCTTCTTCTTTGTTTTCTTTTCCCCTTCAAACTGAAAAAAAATGTTTGCTAACCAGCAAAAAGGGTGTGGTTTTCTGTAACTTAATTTAACTTCCTCTTAATTCTCTCTACCGTGCAGGGTTTTTTTACCACTCTCTCTGTCCCACTTCACTGAAAAGAAAAAAAAGAAGGAAATACAAGATAAGTTACATTTCATGACAAAATTTTCAGAGCTATAAAAAAATAGGCAAGCATTTTAAGTTTAGGACTGGAAAAAGAAAGCCTTGTCTTCCTAGGCCCCAAACCACTAAACACTGATCTAGTCATAAGCACATGAGTAATTTAAGTGAGCTCTTGGATTCAAGCCAATAGATAAAAGTTAAATATGTGTCTGTCCTAGCCAATGCACACAATCTGGTTTTAAATGTGACATTTACATATATATATATATTTTGCAGTTGGGGAGATTAAAAAATATGTTTATAAACCAGAACATAATGCTGAAATCGTGATTAAAATTGTCCTGAAAGTCTCTCTTTTGATATTGTGAAGCACTGTACAATTTTGTTTGCAAAAGCTTGGAAAAAACAAATATTAATTCAATTTGCATCTAGCCCACTTTCCACTAAATATGACATGTAGACAAGCTATGAAGAGTAAAACATACAGATTCTATGCACAACAAAATATTTCAAAACAACTAAAATTCATGGGGCATTGTCAACTGTTACCTGTTTCAGTGGCACTGAAAGACAGCTGTGAGTTAAAATTACAGTTTAATTTGCATTAATGCATTTTCACAAAAATCACAGAAAGAGGAAAGCATCATATCTTCTTTTTTTTTAACTGAAATTCAAAAGAGGGAAAAAAGAGGATGTTTTACTCTGCAAGGAAAATAATTGTTCAAGCTTGACAGGCAAATTGAACTAACTGCATTGAAGATGAGTGAATTTAATGTTTCCAGATTCAAATTTTTTGCAGGCTTAACTGTCAGATAATAAAGTTCAGCTTTTTGTGGCTTAGATGATATATTCATGTTTTCATAAGTATGTTTTCTGAAATCCAGTCAAAGATAGAGATTAATAAACAGAGGTGCTTCAGTATTACCACAGCACTAGAAGAGAAGGAACTAGCCCCTCGTACTTTGCCTATACCAATAACCTGATCCAGTGATAAATTTGTCTCAGTGGGACTTCATTTTTCCACTACACTCATAAATTTGAAGAGGCTCCTCAAGAGCTTTTTAGCAAATCTTATTATGTCTTTGCAGAGACCTTGAGCAGGCCTTCAACTGGGTCTTTAAGGGACTTTATGTCCATTATTGCTGCAGTTGGCCTTTATGTGTCTCATTCTACAGGAAATCTGCTTACACGCTCGCCATCAGCTCCGGCCATACAGAGGAGATGGGATGGGGACCCTTGCATAAGCCTTTGAGAAGAAGGGAATGCTTGATCTGGCCCACTGGTAGAGAGCTGCCACACTTTGCAACACACAACCCAGCAATCTCTGCTAATGCTACCTACATGATTAATATTTTTCAAAGTGAGCATGGAGGCAGATGCTTTCTTCATCCCCATCCATCCCCAATCCAGCAGCCCAGTGGAAAGGGTTTAAGGAGGAAGTAGATAAAGTGCAAGCAGTCAAGTTCAATGATCACATGCTCCAGGGTCCTCTTGTCATCAAAGAAGTATTGCAAGTCTGTGAACTTCTTGAAACACATCTCCAGTGCCTAGGTGCTCAATGTTACATGAAGGGTTTTCCAGTTTATGTTCCCAGCACACAGTGGGAGCAGCTCAAGGTGCAAGCTGGGACACCAGGTTTCTTCAACCTTGTGCAACATTATGGTACCCTGACAAGACAAAAAAAGAAGGATAATGAAGCAAGCAGAGTAAGAGTATGTGCTGCAAGTGCTAGTTGGGTGTTGTCCAAAGGCTTGCCACGCACACAGAGCCTACAAAAACAGTGTGGATGGCTGGAGCTGAGGACTCACAGCTCAGAGGCTCAGGCAGAAGGTCTGCTCTGTTCGCCCCTTGTTCAGGTGGGTGTTACTCCATGCGGGTAGGAAGTGTTGGGCAGGTTCAAGGAAGACTTCACTTGTGGAGCAAAATGGGACAAGATTTGGTCATCACATGCACTGCATGAGTGATGTGGGATGAAATTTTCCTAGGAGTTCTATGAATCAGAAGTTTTAGCAGAGCACAAGTTAGGTGGAGATCCACTTCACTGGTGTTAAGGAAGGGAAGTTGTGTGGCAGGGTCTCTGCTAGGGTGTCCTCTCAGTTTGGGGCCAAAAGAGTCATGGTGTCTCCTAAAAACACTGAGGTCTTGGCAAAAGACTGGAGTGTAAGAGACGCCTCTTGGGAAACTCCTCAAATCAAAGGATATGCCAGTCACATCACTGCCCTGAGGAGTGGCAAAATATGGGGCTTTCCACAATGTTCCATGTGAGACTGCTAGCCCAGGCCGAGGGAGCAACCTGTTAGTTCAGCTCAGGGAGCAGTAACAACTTCAGCTGCCAGCAGAGGAGGCAAAGGAGGGGTTTGGTTGTGACAAAATAGGGCAGACTGGGCAAGAAACAAACCTGGATGTGACTCATCAAAGGCCTGCACAGGTCCCAGCTTCTCCAAATACTCTTGCAGCAGCACAGAGGCCATGGAAGATCCAGGTAAGTGAAGATCCAAACCAAGCACCTGCACAGTACCCATGAAACACCTATGAACCATCTTGTCATGTTTCTTCCCCGATCAAGGGACAAGACAAGTAGCAGACAGCTCCTATACATCAGGTGGAAAAGGCCACAAATCAGGAACAAAAGTTGTTACGGATGCTCCAGCCCAGAAATTCCTACATCTGCTCTGAGACAAGTATGTTTCCAGCATATACACATCCCTCATCAGAATACCTTTTCCTGCAATATCATTGTTTCCTCTGAGGATCAATACTGAGTGCCAGTCCATTGGTTTGGGAAAATTTCTCTCCTTTAATGAAAGAATGTCTTCCTGCACAAGCGTGGGAGAACTAATTCAAACAGCTGCAGAGTCCAGGGCTCACACATCTCAGAATTCACAGTAAAATTGCATAATCAGTTTGCCTGTGCCCTAGGGCTTTTTATTAGGCATTTGGCAACAAGCTTCAAACAGAAGTAGGAGTTTCATTGTCCTAATTCTTCACACTTACCACTTTAAACCTATGCCATAGGACCCACCAAGGACTACAATGAGCAGAATATGAAAGATGGGGTACACATGACCTCCAGATCTCTAGAAGTATTGTTGTCTTCTCCTGGACACTGGTGTTATTTTTCTTGGCACCTGTTTTTCTTCCAGGCATTGGATGCATGTCATGGTTCATAGACACATATCCCAACAAACATGGACACACAGCCGGACAAAGGCACCCCAAGCGTGATGCACGTCCAGAACCTGGAGCTCATGCTGCTTCTGATATTTGCTGCATGAATTGATATCCCAAAAACCACAACTCACCATTGGGTGATCCTGTACAAAGTCATTCCAAAAGGATCTGCTCCCTGTGTTTGTTCTCCTTGTCCTTCCATCTTTTTTCTGGGGTAAAAGAAAACCTCTCCTCTACACAGAGGAAACAGAACTCCCAGAAGATCACTACAAAGCCCAAACCCTTGATATCATTCTTGCTGGAAAGTCAGTCTCACTGTAGAGAAGGGACAGACACTTGTCAGAGACAGGAGGTTGGAGAATTTTTGATTGCTTTTTTTTCAAGTCTGCTTTTCATGAAAGATGGTTTTAGAATTGCTAGATATTGCTGGTGCAACCCCCTTGTATGACAGACATATATAAATTCATGGTTATACATGAATACGTGTGTCATTCAAAGACAAGTTTCTCCTCTAACACCCATTTGCACAACTTTTTTCTGAAGGAGCAAAGATATGAGACACACATTGTCAGATTGAAATGGGTTCTAGGAAATGTTTCTCCCTACAGTTTTTTCACACATTTCCAAAACAAGAAGCCCTCCAGCCCCCAGGAACTCCACATTTTCTCAGGTTCCTCCTAGGAACTCCACACACATTAAAACCATGCTGCTGTGGAGGTGGATAACATCATGTTATCTGCAAAAGAAAACCCTTGGCTTTGCTCAGCATGAGATATTGCTCTGCACAAGTTACCCATGGGAGTGGTTATGTAATTATTTAGACCGCCTGTGTCCCACACTGGTTCCTTATACCCCAGCTCATACAAGCTCTGAGTTCTGCAGCTGTGAGGAAAGTGGGGAAAGGTGAAAACATTTACAATGACCAAACTGTTCAGCTGGAAAGGGAACAGCTCTCCTTTAGCAGTGTAGATGGCCACTCCTGAGTTTCATGCCCGTTACTGGGATGCACAATATGGAGCACTGTTCAGCTCAGTGTTAGATTTATCCCTTTCTGAAAGTGTAGGACTGGCTGGCAGTGCCGCCACTTCAGGGTGTATGTCCTGGCAGACTGACTCCACACCTGCTCATCACCAAGGAGATCCATGAGGTTGGTCTCAGGCAGTCTGCTCTGGCAAGCAGCAAGGATTTTTGTCACAAAATGTAAGGCACTATGAACCTGATACGAGAGCAATAAGGTCTTCTGCCTTCACAGGGGTTCACCAGTCCTGTACCAGAGATGGACCTTCAAACATGATTAAGGTGAGAACCTTCCTCATAGACTACCAAGAATCACAGTGTGAAGTGTTGGAAACATTTAATGCTTTAAAGCTTCACATTTTAAATTTTTCTCTGCAAGCACCTCAAAGTCACCTCTGCTTTAACCCCAAATAAAATCTCATTTAATGTGTTAATACCACTCCTTATGATCAGAGAAGCAATATGACAGAGTTACAGACAGCTGGCATTTCTACTCACTGATCTGTTTTCAAGTATGAACTATCAATAGGCATCAGGAAAGAAAAAAATTAAATTTAACAGAGAAAAATATTAAACGATAAGGCCTTTTTCACACAAAGTTTGTCTGCAACATGAGACAGCAGAAGTGATAGATTATCATATGGTGAACTGCTACACTCTTTTGAAAGACTATCCCTGACATCACCAAGAAAAAACCTCAAAAAACACAGAAAACCCCCACAATTTTGCATACTGGAATTTCACAATAAATATAAGAATTATGTGCTTCTATGGGTCACCTGTAGGGAAAATTCAGGCTCAAAACTCTCACTTCTGACTTACAAGTTTCACAGAGCTTTAAAGAAATTTTTCCACAGCTTCAGCAGTTTTTGCAAGTTTATGGCAATGAACAACAGATTTTCTGTGACTAAAATAGCAAAGCTATCTGCTACTGTATATTCAGTTTATGGCATGTCATAAAAACTTGACAGGTTTCAACACTGCCCACAGTACTCAACAAGTGAGTCTTTTGCCTGCAAATTCTGAGCATCCTTCCATGAAGTTTTCAATTTCAGCTGAGGACATGTCCAAAGAACTACAGAATTTGGCTTATGAAAAAACATCTGGCATGTGAAGGGTTCTGCCCCTGCTCATTTGTTTCATTAATAATTAATGAATTATTTTGGTTTTTCTCTTATTTTTCTTCCAACATCATGTAAAATTTCTAACTTCTTAAAGAGAATAATAACAAGTTGAGTCTCCAGAATTTCATTTTACCTCAGTATATTTAACATACTGTGCAGCCATGTATTTACAAGCATTTCTCTCTGAAAAAAATGTCTTTTTTCTGCATAATTAGTGGCCAAATACGTCAAAACCATAGTGCCTTTGAGATATTTTCTCATACCATAGGGTGAACAATTACACACATGCTTTTATGTAGGTGACATGAGAATTTTGCACCTGAAAGAGTGACCAGCTGGACCAAACCTCCCAATCCAGGGATTAAAAGTTGTTCCTGACAAAGCTTTTGGTTTTATTTCGATTTAAAGTAATGGGACTTACCCATACATTTCAGGAATGCCTTGAAATAGTTAAAAATTTGATCAAATTTCTTCAAGTTTTTGGTTTTTTGGTTGGTTGGGGGTTTTTTTTGTTTGTTTATTTGGTTTTTTAACCAGGACAACATATGTCTATCAACTCTTTGCAAGAGAAGGAAGAATTTTTCCTTTTCACAAAGAAGAATTAACATGTTAATAAAGTACAAGTATGACTTTGTCTCATGTTATTTTTACACATACGTTTCTTCTTGGTAGGGTAGTAACAGGACAGTGAATCCCAAATAAAGCAGATACCATGCAAAAGTCTATTCCCCCATGAGTGACTGGGAAGAGAGTTGTTTGGTAGTGAAACCAACATCTACCATCTGGTGCAATCAAAAAGAAATTTCATCAATTTGGATCTAATCCTCAAAGCACAGCGAAAAATATCTTAGGATAAATCATTCCTCATTTGGCCAATAATAAATTTAATGCAATGAATAGCTACAGGTAGGAGTAAAATAAAATTTGCTAAGAAAACAGACTTTTTAAAGCTGTGGTATGGGAGAGGAAGATGGGGAAAGGAAGGAGGAATAAAATTTGTTTCCCCGCCTTCTGAATATTTCTACCTAGTCAGTCCCTATGCCTTTGAAGGTGCAACTGAACCTAGACCAAAAAGAAATAAATATACCTACCAGCATACTAGAAAGATGTTTGATGAACTATTAAATAGAGCATCATAAAAACCCCCAAATTATTAATGATCTCCAAGATTAGATGTAAGACCAGGAGCAAAACTCCTTTCTCCCATTTACTGTCTCCTAAGTTAAGGTAGACTCTTGAAAGACATAATCTTGAAAGGTAATGTAATTTTTGATTTAGAAATTATATAGTTACCTCAACAAAAGCACTACCTTTATCGCTTGCTTCCTATTAAGAGTGTTAATAATCAAATTAACTTAATTTCAATAAATATTTATTAATTTAAATTGAAGTGGACCATATTTCAATTATGTTATTGCTTTACAGTGTCATAATATAAAATATCTCTACTAGTGTAGATGAAAATACAGCTTTATTTTGCTCTGGAGAACAAATATCATTAAAATAAGTCTAATTTCTTTCAGGATAAAATTCTCAATAATCCACATGAGGATACCGCAATCTCTCAATTCAAAATTCAGCTATATTTTATCTCCTAGACAGATACTTGGCACTTGTTAAAGTTAGCACTCAGAGTTTATAATGAGAGGTCCTGAGCAGACTGTATTTCCTGGGTCAATGCTGACAGATTGGTAGGTTCCTATCTATATAAGAACCCCTCAGTGCTTTTTTAATTCTACTCGTTTTCTCACTCAACTTTTTGAACCCCACTTTAGGAGAAAAAAAGTTTTAGAAACTCATTTTTATAATCTTTCACATATTCTGGCCTATTGCTAAAGCATCTGTTGAAAGTGTTGGCCAATGGTAAAACACACGCTTTTCTTTCATCTCTGCCACAGCTTTAATCCAAAACTGACTGTATTTTGGCAGAAAAACACTATTCCCATTTCTCGGGCAAAACCATCTCTTCTTTCCTCATGCCTAGAAACTCCTGCTACCTGTGAAATCCCTGCTCTGAAGCAGTAACAGCAGGGACTCAGAGAAGCATTGCTGGTGACTGAAGGAAGGTGTAATGACAATTTTATCCTTCCGTGCTCTCTTCCCTCCGTTGCACGTTGTTTCTCTCCAACCTTCTCAGCACTCACACACTTTCTTACTGAGTTTTTCAATGTGCTCCTCATCTTTTCCGTGCTGTGGGATCATAGCTTTTACTTTTAGGCCAGGATATGCCACACATCTCTTTATTTATGTTGAGGATCTGGAATACGCTGAGGTAAATTCATATCTCAGGTTTTCTCCATTGACTTTTTTTTGTTTGACTCTGCCAGGAACACACACACACCGTTGTTTAGGCTTTTCCATCCTCCTTCTCCGGTTGAAAGGATCTCTGTCAAACTACTTTTGCAGTGTTTCTGAGGTTATTCACTCTTCTGGTAACAGTCTCTATTTTCCCTTACCTTTTTATATAATGGGTGATATACTGATATAAAAGTATTGCTAAGAAAAAAAATCAGCAATAGTGTATATTCTAATGACTAGAAATATTAACAAATTTACACTGCCTTAATAAAACAAATTCACAGAATCTTTAGGGATGGAAAAGACCTCTAAGATCACCAAGTCCAACCCCTAAACCAACATCACCACCATGCTCACCACTAAACCCTGTCCTCAAGTGCCATATCCACATATTATTTGAACACTTCCAGGAATGGTGGCTCCACCACTTCCCTGGGCAGCCCACTCCAAAGCTCAACAACACTTTCATGAAGAATTTTTTCCTAATAACTTGTCTAAACCTACCCTGGTGCATCTTGAGGTTGTCTCCTTTCGTCCTGTCATTTTTTACCTAGGAGAAGAGGCCAATTCCCACCTGGCTATACCCTCCTCTCAGGCAGGTGTAGAGAGTGATAAGATCCCCACTGAGGCTTCTTTTCTCCCGGTTTAAACAACCCCACCTCCCTCAGCCAACTTCCAGTCAACTGGAACCTCCTCAGTTAGCCAGGACTACTGGTAAATGATGGGAAGTGGTTTGGTGAGCTCCTCCACAATCTTCTTCAGTGCCCTTGGATGGATCCCATCCAACTCCACGGATATGTGAGAGCCCAAGAGGTACAGCAGGTTCCCTCCTGGATTATGAAGCCTTCATTGTGCTCTCTGTCTCTGTCTCCCAGCTCAGGGTGCCGGGTACCAGGAAAACAACTACTCTTACTGTTAAAGACTGAGGTGAAGAAGACATTAATTACCTCAGACTTTTCATCATCCTGTGTTTCTGTTTCCCCCCACGTCCAATAAAGGATGGGTATTCTCCTTAGCCTTCCTTTTTTTTCTAATGTATTAGCAGAGACATTTTTTATGGTCTTTTACAGCAATGGCCGTATTCCATCTGGGCTTTGGCCATTCTAATTTTCTCCCTGCAGAACCTCACAACACCCTTGTAGCTTTCCTGAGTTATCTGCCTATTTTTCTAGAGGTGAAAATCTCTCTTTTTCTCCCTGAGTTCTGGACAAAGCTCTCTGTTCAGTCAGTTTGGCCTTGAACCCCACCAGCTCATCTTTTGGCACATGGGGAGAGTCTGTTTCTGTGCCTTTAAGATTTCCTTTCTTAAAAGGCATCCAGCCTTCCTGGACTTTTTGGCCTTCAAGACTACCTCACAAGAGATTTTCTCAGCCAGTCTCCTAAAATTTCAGCTGATTTATAAAAGGGAAAAAATATCTAAGTTACCAATAGTATCAACATAAACATAAATGTCAATAATTGTTTTTAAAAACTGGCAGCATCTATTCAATCATAAATTTTATCACAGTATGCATTTTCAGTTAGGGCAATACATTCAGCCCACTTATTTTTCTCCTTTCTAGCTATGAAACACCACAGAATTTCACATTTTTGTATAATTCCAAACAGAAAATACTTGATAAGGGAAATAAAAAAGTAAAAATCACTGTAATCATTAGATAAATCAGCTTGTTAACAACTAAAATGTATTTCACCTTTTCTGTCATTTTTCTTAAAAAGAGTCATTTTTAGGTGTGATTATAAACTAGAACTCAACTGAAATCATTACAGTTAAAATTTTCTCACTGCAGACTGAATTCAGTTTTTGACAGTATGAATTTTGAATAACACTGCTGGCTTTTTCTTACTCTAAGGAAATAATCTTTTGTGATGTTGCTTTTCCATTTAATCTTTACTTTGTAGCTGATTCATTATCTCAAACTGATGGGTTTGGAAGACAAAAACTTAACAATTATTTTAACTTATTTAGCTGAGAGAAGCTCTCTCTTTTAACAAAACCCCATCTTCCTTCTCAGAGGAAGATGCTGCTTTTATCTGACTGCAAGAAAAATAGTTTTGGGGGCTAGTGACAAGGCATAGCCACTCCTGTTCACTGGCAGAGGAGCCTAAAGACTCTAATTTAACTTCTCCCCAGGTAAATCCATTTTTTCCTTCTATTTGTCTTTTGAGGCTGGAGAAATGCTGAAGTCTATTAGCAAAGCTGCTGGAATCATCTCTTCTTATTATTGAATCAGGAACCACTGCAAAACTGAGCCCTCGGGTCATTTTTTTTTTCTGTTTTAAGCTACACAACAGAAACAAGCAGTCTTGCTGTGGCTTGGGACTTTCTGTTCTCTGACCTCTGCCATTATTACTATTCCCCTGCATAAATACAGCCTGAGTGTGTTGCTGTCCTGCCTTCTCACCATTTGTTGCTTGCTCACAGAGAATTAGGGAGAAACAAAGCACAGGCTTTGGTCTTTTGGAAAGGTTTATTCATTCAGTGAATAATAACTGTTTCTAATTTGAAGCCACTGACTCAGCCACCCCTGCTGATGTTTCAAAGTCCCTCATCATAAATAGATGCACATAACAGTAATCTAAAGTGCATTAAAATTCCTCACTTCTTCCACCTTGGCAGCAGAAGCAGCAAATATCCCTTACAGGGCAGTTCTGTTACCTGGGTGATGTTGCCAGGGGGAAAAGCAAGACCAGCAGCAGGTGCCTTGCAGGCAGGCAGGGTGAGCCAGCTCCTGAGGCACAGCCAGCAGCACGGTCACTACAGGGCCTGGAGACCCTCCACAAGCACAGCAGCTCAGCACAGGTGCTGGGTGACAGACTTCAGCTCAGTCACTGCATCAGCCAGGTGCTCCAACCCATTAATACGTACAGATTGCCTATGTTATTTTAGTTTTTATTTTGAGGTACTATTTTGAAATTGGCTCTACCAAAAGTGTTTTTAAATCTTAGAGACTAGGCATTTCCTCATGTCAGTATAACTTTATTTTTTGCTCTCAGAAAATGATATTTCATATGAACTTTAGAAATTGCTCAACCTAATATTAATCATAACAAAGTTACTCTCACTTAGAACATACAGTTTCTCTTAATGCCTACTTGACATGATTCAATTTCATGTCCTGTCCTTTCCGTAAGCTGTATATCTCCCCATTTCTAAAATGTTTCCTCAGCAGAAGTAATAAAGGAAAAGAGAACACAATCTTTAGAAACCCCAGTCATTCAGGATTACTGTGTTTTGAACAGTGATAACAATCACTTGAAGTTAATAGAAGCAATATTTCTACAGCTGGGATAATTTGACATAGTTCCTAGAAGTCCTTATTTACAATTTCTTTCTAAATGCTTATTGTAATAATGACTGGGTCTTTTCTTGAGCACCAGGTTGTTTCACAAAATGAGAATAAATTCCACGACTTTGCTACAAAGATTTAAAGGATCTGTGTTAAAAAAGAGAACACGAATGTTACACATCCCTTTCCAAGTGAATTTCAATGAGAATTAGATTCATAACACCTCCCACAGATCCAGATGTAAGTTACTATATTACTGTATTACTGATCCTAACTAGTACCACCTATATGAACTTCCAAAAAACTGCAGCTGCTGTTCTACATTTTCAATCCTCATCATTCATTGCCATCTTATGTTCACTATATTTTTCTTATTTTCTCTTCATCTTCTCAACAACAACAATAAAAAAGCCATAATACTTTTTTTATTTGCTACATAAGCTCTATTTTTTGCCTTTATCTTTTTAACACTGTGAGGTTTTTTAACACAAATAGAAAAAAACTTACTTTTACACTATCATGCCCTGTTCCTTCTTTTTTCTTAAAATAAGTATCCTGATCAGAAAATCTTATTTCTCTTCTCTTTTCTTAGCTAGTAAGGAAGACCTTGTTACAGACAGTCTGAAATTGGATGGATATCAATGCTCCCAGAAGATACCAACACATATCTTCTCAGTCACCACCTTTTCTGAAAACAACTATGACCTCCAAAAGGGCCATAAAATTAATAACTGTTTGACAGATGCAGATTAAAAATTGAAATTAGTGGTTTACCAACTGCTTTAAACATTGCATCCTTTTATTCTTCTTCCTGCCCACAAGGTGTTACTGCAATATTAACCAAAGGGGCCAGAACAGCTTACCCTTCAGGGAGCTGAATGAATATCAAAAGATGTACATTAAAAAGGTTTAATCTCTTTAATCTTTACCTACCTTTATTTTAAAAGGTTATAAAGAAAGGAGCTTTGGTAGAATAGGTGAATTATACTAAGGGTAAGTGGTAAGACCAATGGCTTAAGGAAGATAAAGGAATTAATCTGCAACAGAAGGAAAAGGAGAATAAGAAGGAGGGAGGAGACTATCAAGAAAAGTAATTTCAGTAATTGAACTAGCATGGTCAGTAAGGCTCCAAAATTGATTCAGGGTGTCTCAACACAGAGCCCAAATCTACCCCTTCATTATAAACCCCCTAGACTCCATTTAACTTAGAAGGCTGCATAGAAATTAAGAAAAATGTTTATTTAAAAATATTTACTTTAAAACTGTGTACAACTAAACTTTTTCTGCAAATATATTGAAATATTGAACACTATAGCTGAATGTGCATCAGATATTCTTCCACTGGTATTGCAAAATTACTCTAAAGATGTATACAGCCTACTGTGATTTTAAATAATTATTTCTCAGCTGCTGGTAAGTGATACAATCATAAATACTTCCTCACACCAAAAAAAAAACAACCTTCTCTCTGATAAGCAATGACTTTCCAGACTTCAATAAATTATGTGTTCAATTTTTTTCTTTTGAAATGAATGGCATACTGCAGTGTGTCATCTCAGCATGACAAAATCAAGGTTAATAAACTGTGATCCTGAAATTTCTGAATGGATTTTTATACCAGCAATATTAGGTAGATCTGTCTCCTATGTCATCTGTACTATCTTCAGTTTATCCCAGCTGCCCTTGCAATAAAAATGTAGCAGAGAACATATTCAGGCTTTTTTAAAATGGAGGCACTATTCCAAATCAGAGGAACACAGGTTTAAAATGACTGTTAGGAACAGGTATGGACGTTCTCTCTGCATTTGACAAAATTTTGGTTTGCTTGTTGAAGAGATTCACAATACCCTTATATTTCTCCACTCCCTACTCAGCAGTTTTTAGTCAGACATGGAAAGTTTTCATTGCAGCAAATGTCTTTCTCTGTAAGGATCTGGAATTACAACATGGAAGGGATTAAATAACTACAATCTTTAATTACCCAAAAGAATAGCAACCCTTCTTCCTTACCTGAGACATGGAGAGCAACAATTGGAAGAGAAAGAATACTCAAACACCCACAGGACATGGAGGTCCTGAAGGGAAGAGAGTCAGATTATCCTCAGGAGGAGATGTTCCTTTTGGGAGAGTAAAGTTTGTTATTAATGTCAATTGAACCATCAACCTGATAAGAGAGGAACCAGTGGAAGTCAAAATGGTCTGTGAAAAATATAAGAGAAAAAGAGCAAGGAAGAGGAATTTCTGAAAGGGAAAGGGGGTAGCCAGGTTTAAAACACAGTAGGAGTTGCATTTTTTTTCTAAAGTGAGAAGTAGGACAGAATAAGAATTAATGGAACTGGATCTAAGGTGTATGGTTCCTCTCGCTCTTGCAGTGATACAATTTGATCCTAAAAATCTTTCAGGAACTTCAGCAAAACATTATTTTCTACAACTGTAGAAGAGGAACCTTTGACAGAACCTGCTGACTGCTTCCAGGCACAAAAAACTGCTAGACTTTGAGAAGGAAAACCAAAAGGTCTATTCTCAAATAACTAAATATTAGGGATGTTTCTACGGATGATTATTTCTGGTTCAAATTTCTTAAGTTGTATACAACTTTCTTCATAATGGAATGCAAGAAAATGAAAAATTTCTACTTAATAACAGAATACAAAGAGGGAAGAAACCCAGAAGAATTCAACTGATATGAAACATAAATATTCCATTTATTAATAATTTTCCACTAATAATTTCATGGTCCACTGAGTACCTCTTCACGATTAATAAAATTCTTTTAATAATTTCCCATGCAGAGAATTAAGGATTCTCTTCTCTTCTAAGTATTTTCTTTCCGTGATTCATGCCAAAACATATTTTCATATTTCAGTATAAAGGTATCTCAATGTCATGTAATGGTGTCATGGCTGTTTGGCTTTTTTTCAATTTAGCAGCATTTAATTTTATCTTTGTAAAACATACCAAGACATTCCTCTTTTGCTGATCTTTTTTTCTTTTTTTACCTGGCAATGTAATTTTAAAACTTTAGTTTGGGTTTGCTTTGTTGCTGGGTTTTTTTTTTTTTTTTTTTTTTTTTTTTTTTTTTTTTTGTTTGTTTGTTTGTTTGTTTGTTTGTTTGTTTGTTTGTTTGGGTTTTTTGGGTTTTTTTTGAGGGTTTTTTGAGGGTTTTTTAAGGGTTTTTTCTCCCACAGCTTTCAGGGCAACCATTAAGTCATCTCTCCAGTAAATTCCCACCTTCTTTTGAAAAGCAAATCAATAATAATATGTTCTTCCTATTTTGTGGGTGAGTTTGTGAATGGAGATCTAATTAGAGAAAATAAAATCATGTTACCAGTACAGAAAATAATAACACTTTACTAATATCAGCAACTTCAAGGACAGCAAGAAAAATTACAAGACAGACCATATAAACAGGCATCATTTTCTCCATTACAGATAAGCAGTTTGTTCCTGTTAAGTCCAGGATTACTCAGAGTGATTCTTCTGGTTTAATCACCTTTCTGTCAGAGTAATAGAAGTAATAATGTGGTGTATGATCATCAAAAAAAAAAAAAATTACAAAAAAACCCCTAAAGATAACACAATGTTTGTCCTCAAAGAGAGGAGAATAAGACCTGTTGTGGGAACACACCATCTGGCTTTTGCAAGATTGTCCTATTCTCCTGCTCTCATTCCACATTGCCATAGCTTTAACTTGGAAATTGGCTTTAATCTACAAGTTGAGATCTGTTAATTGTTGGATTATATAAACTGCAGAACAATTATAAATCACAGAAAAACATGCTTTAGTGAGATTCTCTTTAAATCATTGTAAACAGAAAGTATGCACAGGTAGGATCTCTCCTTGCAAAATTTATTTGGCAAAAGAAAAATACAACACCTGTGGGAATTTTTTTTTTTCATTTGAAGCACTTGGTAGAATATCAAATCAACCACATCTCTTTAAATTGCTAGGACAACTTGCTGTGCAAAGTTTGTCCTTCCAATTGAATTCTATATAGTTTACCCTTACAGAAAATGAAGACATACAATCATTTGTATTAAATGCCGTTTATAAAAATCACTCTATAAAGTTCATGTTTAACTCTGAAAAGTTTCAATTTTTTAAAAATAATCTTACTGAATAATTAATAAAAGAAAGGAAGTAGCTTCTTATCCTTTATGTCTTCTTGATGCAAATCATTTTGCAGCAGGCAGGATATTTTTTTCCTGGCCATATTTTCTGCTACATGCCGAAATACTTCTTTCAGTCTCATTCCACAAACAAAAGCTTGACACAATTGAATGGAATGAGATTTTGAAAAACACTTGTCTCTGCTTCTGCATCAGTTTGGGGTTCATTTCAGACAATAAAACACAGCAGCTTAGGGGCTTGAGACTAAATTATTCATTTACCTCAGAGGAACTGTTTGGTTTATTTGGAGTTTTAGAACCTCTAAATATCTTGCTCCAAAAGTAGAAAGGTTATAGAAACAAATTCTATCTGGATTGGTTTTGGAGTTTTTTGGGGGTTTTTTGTTATATTCAACATGACTTATGAAAGGATGTAGTCTAAATTTGATTTCTTAACATGATTTCACCAAGCTGGCATTAAATGAAAAAGATGTCACTGATTTTTCTTAACAGCCTGTTCCATCCAAGTGATAAAATCCTGCAATTTCCAGCCTCCTCAGCTGTTCAGCTGATACTCAACTGCCTTTGGAGGCTGGCCTAAGCCTGAAAACTTGGAAAATTATGATTTTTATGAAACACATCAGAAATTCAGTTATTTATTCCCAATCCATGGCACCTTGCACATCAGGACTCCATTTATCAGAGGCTGTAAGGTTCACGGATATAAAATTTTCCCCGACCTTTATTGCTTTGCCAGAGACTTTTTATTTATTTACTTACAGCAGACTACAGTACTACACGTCTTATTGTGCCTCCAGTAATTCAGTCACTTGGAGAGAGTACACAAAATCTGTTTCTCACACTGTGTGACAAGCCCTGTCTGTTTGCCATGCCTGGTGTCTATATTTAACTGCAGCCGACAGTGTGTGGGTAGGCCCAAACAGCTCCGTGTGGGAAGGCAGAAATGGCAGTGACAAAACCCTGTGGCATCGATACTGAGCCACAAAGCTGCCTCTGGGCTTCCTTGCCCCCTTCACAGCTATCTCCTGGAGCTGGGGTGACCCTGATCATCTGCTCCTCACTGCAGCCCCAAGGGAGATGAAGAGCCAGCTGTAGTTGCTTTCAGCCTATCAAGTGTACCCTGACATGAACGCTGTGTTTAGTTCGTGATGGTATTAAACTGTGAAGCAAATAAAAATCAAAATATGGCCAGAAAGCAAGATTAGTTTCTTTGTGAAAATTTAGTAGGCAGTTTGGAAGACAGAGCTTTAGCAATTCTGTTAATGCCTTTAAAGTCCAAAAGATCTGGGACATGCTTCCAGGGACCTGCCACGTTTACTGCCACCACCACATATAGCACATGTGCATGTTGGTGCCCACGTTGCTAGATCAGCTCCAGCCTCAGCTCCTCTCCCATCAACTTGTTTTGAGGAAGGAGAGGATCTTGAAGGCAGCTACATTGCATAAGAGAAAACATATAATATAAAGGTGCATGTAAAATTGTGACAAACTGGAGTGGGTATTGTTCTCCAGTGTGTTTCTTAGACAGTTCATCAGCTTGGAGCCATTTCTGATTGGGATAGTGCAATCTTTAGGGGAAGTTACCTGCCAAGCACAATAGTACATACTCACAACAGTAAATAACAACTGAAACAACCATTAGGATTATTTTAAGTTTTGTGCAACAGAGTAAAAATCTCCTTCAACATAAAATCGGCAAAAGAATTTTTTAAAATTTCTCTTTTGTGTGCACTTCTCTGACAGCATAATTTGTTAACAGTTTTGAAAAAGTTCTTGATAATCATGTCCTGTCTTTTCTTTATGTAAACTGTTAAGAAGTTACAGACAAACAACCCATTTCAACAGGAGTCATCTACATAAAATTATAATTTTGAAAAATAATCACAGCAGAAATACAACTGGATTTTTTGAGTGAGACCAAATCTTGGAAACTCGCAAGGTGATGATTTTTTATTAAATTTAAGAGGTCCATATTTTTAGTCATTAACTGTAATTTTGTCTATTCATTAATGTAGAAGTAACTAATTTTTCCCTGCCTGAAACCTTTCAAATTACTATCAAATCTATTCTTACATGAAGATATTTTCCAAACAAAAGATGTGAGGCCAAGTTCAGAATGCAGCTGTAATAATTTCTTCCAGATCTTAAGTCACTCTTTTGTGCCTCTGTTAGGAGAGGAACATTATTTTTTTATTACTGTCACGCATTGCTCATTTCAGTCCTCCATTATCCTCTGTCTATAGACTCTTATATTACTGCCTTCTCCCCTTCAATAGCTGCCAATCATCCTATTTTATATGGAGCCTAGATGGTCTTAAATGCCATAATTAGTACAACTAGTCACTGAGTACCTCAGCTGAAAGATTCAAGCGCATTTAGCTGAAATACCTTAATTAGGACTCTTTGGGGNGAGTTTTTTCTTTTTTTTTGGTAACGAAAGCACTGAATCTGAAGAAAACTGCATTTAATGGTCATGGAGGTCTTTGCAAAGCACCTTCCATATTTATGAAGGCTTCCTAAGGTCATCTGCTGTTGAAAGACTTGATACCTTTACACAACTCCATGGCATGCCATGATTCATTTGTTACAAAAGTGACCAATACATCTCAGGAAAAGGGATGAAATTATTGTATACATATACATATGCCTCTGAATATAATGTCTTCCTAGTGGACCTTAAACCTGGTGATCAAATGTCTAGAAGCCAGATAATGACCATTGTCTTCAAAGAGAGTAGAAATACATGTTTTCACACAAAAGAGCACTCTCTCCCTACAATTTTTCTTTGAGCTCTTCAGGTCAGAGACCTCACAGAGGCATTTGGACTTCTTGACATGCCAAAAAAATAAAATCTTTTAAAGGTTCAGTCAAGAAGACCCTGTAAGATTAAAAGAATTGCAGCTGTGATTATCATCAGTGATTAGGCAGCTCCCTTGAAAAAAGGCAAGCCCCATTTTCTATACCTTCAAAGTCTGTTTCTGGCCTTTTGTCACTCAGTCACTAGTTAATATGCAGTCCTTGGAGTAACAACACACCTAAAGCATCTAAAGTGAATAGTTTACTGCTTCTTACCTTGAATTTGAGAGTTTCAGGCAATGACAAAATAAAAAATGGGCTATACCACATTCTATGTAGAAGAGGGATAAAAATATTTTAAGTCTTTCCTTAAAATGAAATGATGTGGACTTTTACCAAAGGTTTACTGAAGAAATATACAACTCTGTGGAGCTAGGGTTCACCTCCTTATTCCCAACATCAAAGGATTTTCTCATGGCTGGTTTTCCCTACTCTACTTTCCAAACACAACATAATGCATTAGTACTCACTATAGGATTTAGATTTCACTTTGTGACAGATCTGTGTCGCCTTTTCCTAAGAGTGAACAAAAGTCTCATGCAGTAGAGCTGATGAAAGGATCTTCTCCTAGAAAGAGTTTGTAAGTATGTTCTAAACCTTTCCCAATGTCAGTTTTACAGGTGAGATCACAATTTAGACATGGTGAGGTGGACTGTCATGCTACTGTAAAGGTGTTGAATTACCTCAATCCAGAATTTAGCCTAATGAAGAAACATAATTAGCACTGATCAGACAATGTTTTAACTAATTAAATCATGTAACATTTGTTGGCACAAGAGCAGACAATGGATGTAAATTCACACAGAAATAGAAATATATCCTTCTTTAGGATCAATGTCTTAAATCTGCTCATAGCAGCTCTCACAGGTTTTTAGGTTTTCAATTCCGTTTTTTCAACACCCCCCAATTAAGCCTGGCTATGGATCATCTGAGAAAAAAACAGCATGGTCAATTATTTAAGATCTCAGCTTCTGTTCCAGTATTAAAGAAAGAACAGCATTTGTGAATGACAGCAAGCTTTTAACACTGCTGAGAACACAGTGTACTAAACACTAGATGTAAAGAAGAGAGCTTGTTTTTCTCTTTTTTTTCTTTTCATCAGAATTGCTCATAATGGGTTCGTATAGCACTAATGCACTTACAGGTTTTCAGGCAATATGGGCCAAACCTGGCTGTCCCCAGCTGACCATCAGCAGCTGCCTCTCCAGCACAGCAGCCTCTGAACTGGTGCTGCAGGGCCAATGCTGGGTTTTCACAACCTAAAGTAACTCCCAAATGTCCCTGAGTCTGAGTTGACCTGTTCACAGCCCACAGAAACTAGCAATGATGCTCACAGAGCTTGAAGCAAAAAAACACACTTTACTTTTCCAAGAAGCCTTCCAGGAGAGAAATGCTAAATGCTTTTTTCACTTGGAATTTCAAGATATCTTTCCCTTAGAAAGAAAGCAGTGAAGAAATTCTCATTTCTTATCACAGATCCAGTGTTCAACAAATACTATATAATCTACAACCTTCTGACAGCTTTAATAACTAAGTAAGAAGAAATTACACTGTACTACAAAAAACATCAATATGTACACAGTGTAGCTGCAGGTCTATAATGAAATGTTACAATCTTAACAATATTAAAATAAAAAAAATGAAGAAAATAAAAAGACATAAATCTATATACTGAGTTACAATAGTGTCCAATTTCCCATATCAAGTTTTTTGACATGTTACTGCATATTTACTTCACTCCTGTCTTTGGAAACTCTTTTTATAATTTTCATACATTGCTCTATTTCACCTCTGCTCCATTTTGCATGCACAGCCTGTCTACATTCATCCACAAGTCCTTCCACAAGCCTTGCATTCTCTCCACTGCTGAAGTTGATCTGCAAAAGTCAGTACAATATTTCTTGTTTCACCATCTTTCTCTCCCGCCTCACCATTGTACTCTTGTTTTTATTTTTATTTAAGAGAATGATCAAGGCTAATTTTGTATATGATGACAGAGCATTTTAGATTGTAGTGTAAAACTGGACTGACCAACCAGCTATACTTAGATTTTTGTTCCAGACTTGCACTTGTAAAATAGATATGTGGTTGGATAAGGGAACCACGAGGAGTCTGAAACCCACTAAACCTATGGGAAGACTCCCACTGATTTTAAGGGTTCTGAAATATAATCCTTCATATGTTGTTCAGTCAGTTTTTAAAGCAAATTCTGAGAAAACTGCAACTTTACTATTACAGACACCTAAAATTTCTCCACATAAAATAAGCTACAATTCATAAATCATTTTTAAAACTTCAGAAAATTTACTCAGGAGGAGAAAGGCTAGGAAAACTGAAAAACAACAAATTTGTGCTTGCAAATTCATGCTTCTTTGAAGGCCAACGATAAAAACTAAAACAAAGCAAGTAACTTGTATCAAAGTAAGGTAGAAAATGAATTAATTTTCATTAAATTGAATTAATGCAAGGATGATGCTAAAAATCACTAAAAGTAAATTTTTACAAGAAGAAGCCCACAGCCTAAAACTATAGTCATAACACAGCATGACAAATCAACAAATCAGCTGAACATCATCCAGAATTTTGAGAACTTGATAGCCAGGAGACATGACAGATGGCTGAATGGCAAACAAGCAGGCAACTTTCTTATTTTGTGAAGCAAAGTTTTTTCCAAAATTTTGCAAAGTATAGTGGTTTAATTTGCTGAATTAGTTTATCTCCTACACTTGGAACATTCATAGCAAAGAAGGAAGGAGAGCTTGCCAGTTTCAGAGCATTCAGATATTTTAAAACAAGAGCCAGAATCTCAAAGAGTTTTTATTCCAGCTCTGCAAATGGAGAAACTGAGGAACAGATGGATTGAGAGGGCTTCTTGTGCACTGAGAAACTCCCCTTGAAATCAGTCAGTGGTGAACACAGAGCTGGTGAAAACAAGATTCACAGTAAAGCTGACTGCTGGAATTAGAAACAAGTTCTAACAGTTCCCTCATTCTTCTGCTTCATAATGCAGGTAAAATCAAATTGCTTTTCTCAAAACAAGAATCTGATATCTTTTCAGAGTCCATTCTCTGTTAATCATTGCATGAGGTTTTACATCCCAGGAGAACACACATCAATCTGTTTCTTAAAACTATTTTATCACTTGCTTTTGCCCTAGAAACGTGAGACAGACCCAATTTTGAAGGACTCCTGCTGGCTGCTGGGATCTTTGGAAGGACTTTCACAGACCTGGCACATCCCTTCTCAACTGCGCAAATTCTTCCCATTTCCTGTGATTTTGTTCTTTTTGTTTTGTTCTCTGTGAAGAATAAAGAAATCTATATACCTGGAACCATAACTACAGTGTCTTAAGCTCCCCATGCAGCCAACACTGTGGGATGTCAAAGACATAAATCCACTATGCTATTTTTAAATATAGCATAAATGGACTCACTTTCTATTTACATTTGAAATTATCTAAACAAAATATTTCACTTCTATTACATTTGAAATTATCTAAACAAAATATTTCATGTTGGGTTTGATTAAGGATTTTTCTGTAGGAGAATTTGGGGTTTATTCTACATGTCAGAAATAGCAAATAAGTCTCATTTATTTTTAACCATATAAAATATAGATTGTTTTCAGAAATTCATACTTGAGCAAGTGGCCTATCCCAGAGTCCTTAGACACTGCCTGCATGGTAGAACAGATACCTCCCTGAGGGTCTACTCCACTGCTTACTGAAGAACCTTAGAAGCACAATTTGAATTTGAAAGGTAATAATTAAATAAATACAACCAGGAAAGGTGAACCAATGTGTATATTTCATAATAAAAAATAATTTTATTGACAACTTTATTTCATTTTTTAAAAATTTGAAATCAGATACAGTAATAATTTCCTAACTCTAAAATATAGAATTGTCAATTTTTCAATGAGAAAAATCCTTTTCCATAAGCAGTTTTGAACTAAAGTAACCAACATTTTGGAACTAAATTTTCATGCTTTAGTATACACAAATCTTGGACCTCACTCTTACTTAATCAAGCAATTTATAGTCATGCCAGATCTAGCATTATCAAAAATGTAGATTACATGAGAAATTAATAGCTCTGCTACAGAAAGAAACTTTTAATCCTTCTAGACTCTAGCTGAGCATTATAATTGTTTTGTGTACTCACAACAAATAATTTTTTCTACCATGAAAAATTTATTTTTCTGAGTTAATTATTTTTTAAAACGTCTGTACTAAATGAGATTAGAAGTGAATGTCACAAATAGAGTAACATCTTTTTTGCTAAATATGGAGTGCTGAGGGAGTATCACTGAGCCTCTCTGTTCTGTTCTACTTGATGGGAAATGTGATAGAGAGTGAATATAAGGTCTGTTTCCTCTAGCCCCTTCCTTCACCTTGATGTGGTAAGTGCAAGCCCAAAGAAAACCTTTCTGCCCAGGGCAGGCAGGGAGACCCAAGTACCAATTTTATAGAGGTGCCAAAATGATCTGAAAATACTGAATAACCCCGAGGATCACGGAGGAAAAGAAACTGATGATAATGGTATTTAGGACAAGCTCATTTGCAAGCCCTGAAGTTTATCTGTAATTTGAAAATATAAACAAAGGTGAACTCATGAAAAAAATACAATTCTGACAGAGCTCTTCTGGTGCAAACCTGTCCTCTTTACATCCAGGCAAATGTAAATATAAATAATGCAGGCTGGAGGTTATTGGCACCACACTGATCTGAATCAGATTATGCAGAGGACATTTTGGAGTTATGAGGCCTATAGACAGATCTGGAGCTGGCACTGTATAGGGCACAAAATAAAGGTGGAGAGCATTAAATTCTGCTTAGTTCAAGATAAAACAATAAACATCAGGAAAAAAGTGTTGACAGAAAATAACAATGAAGGTAACTGAAATAAGTGCACAGAAGAGCAACAGGCTCTAGAAATAGATGCATGTTGATTTTACTACAAGTCACTGCATCTACAAAAGAGGTTAAAAACTATGGGAAATGCTTTTTTACACTTTATAATAACATAATACATTGGCAATATAGTTCATAATTCACATTCGTGACAAGGCTAATTTTATTCATAGCAGGGAAAAGGATGAAAGCTGACAAACTGCAGTTTGCAAATATCACAGCATGTATCAGAGATAAAAAAGCATTTCCAAAGTCATCTAAGAACTTTTATGAATATGCATTTTACATAGTGATTTAGGCAGAAACTATTGCGGACTTTCCACCATCAGCTTTAAAAAAGGACTGGTCTACATATTAGTAGTAAGGAAATTTAGTTTGAATCAGATAAATTAGTACAAATTTAAATACATTTCTTCAACAGAATTAAGTCCCTAAGTGCTCAGTTTCATTCAAAATTAAAGTGACATCAATATGGTATGACATAATTTTCAAAGTGAATTAAGCAAATCGAAATTAAGGCTCTCTTAGTCCTAAGAAAAAGAAACCTCTGTAGGATTTCCTTCTAATCTAAACAGCCATTTTCAAAAGTCCCTTTCTTAATGTTACATAGCTTATTCTCTGGGCTTCCTTGATTTAACCCAGAAAGAATTTTAATAATGCATGAAAAATATCAAGTCAGATCCTAAATTCTTTATACAGGGAAAACTCCCAGAAAATTAATACATTACAAGGGGTTATATTTGTTTTCCAGAGGATAACAAATCAGCAACAATTACTCCTCAGATTAGCAAATAAAAGAAAGGTTATTAGCTAACAAAGAAATGTACTGAGTTAGAAACAGAAGTTTAAGGTTTATGCAGCAGTTCTGGCAAATATCTGTTTATATATTATCTGTTAAAATCAGGAGGGACACACCCATTTTTTCTATTATGAGAGGTTCTACTCTGATCCTTCATCTGAATTTGCCCTATGATATTATACTTGGAGATTAATGCATCCTTTACTTCGGTATCAGCCATGCATTTTTTCCTTGCAATTCCTTGTAAAAAAACAGATTAACTTCTTTCCTTAGAGAACTTTTGTTTCCTTTTATTTACTGCTTTCTTTTGATAAGAGCACTTTAATAGGCTCATCTAATATACAAAACTCTCCAACTGCCCTCTTTAAGGAAGACTGATTTTTATTTCTCTTACATTAATGCACAACTAAAATGCCTGTTTACAGCACTTTATGTGAGATCAGGATCAGACTGACTTGTAATCAAAGTAAGAAACAGTGCTATTGCAAGTCAAAAGATTTGAATGAACAAACATACTCACAAATGAGTCCCTCAAATGGGACTTGAGAAAAAACTTTCAAACTTAGCTTGGAAATAAATTTAACATTAGATAAATTTCCTTTGTGCGTCATGAATAAGTAGTGAACAGAGCAGAGAGCATTACTGCCAAACGTTGCAAATTCACAATCTACTCCAGTCTCTCACTGCTTAATAAATTTCCTCTCAGAAACAGTTACATTAAATAGCAATTCATATTTTTAAAGCAAAATTCCTTAGGTAATTTCCTCATGGAATTCCCTACAACTCTAATGTACATCCATTTTTAAAAGCTATGGATACTCACAGCCTTTCAGTAAATTCAGTATGAAGAGGGATAGTTTAAAAACACCACCATGTCCCCCTCAGGCATCCCATGGCAACTTCTAAACTCCCTTTAGAGTTATAAAATTCATATACACTTTTTCATTTTCTCTTTGAAGTGCACTCACAAGAATAATGACTTTTACATTTCTCACTGTTTCTTCTTTAATGTGGGGAAACCAAATTTATTCAAGAATTTTATTTTACAGAACTTCTGCTTATAAATATTCCCTGGATTTTCTCACATCACTCAGTGAAATGCAGTGAGTGCTTTGTTATAACTCCAGAATTTTCTTCAGAGAAATTGCTTAAGGAGTTTTTTCCAGTCTGCATTTCATTATTGATATGTTCTTGTATATAGAAAATGCTTGTGTATGTAAGTGTTTCATTTTGGTACATAAGCTCAAAATAATTCTCTTTGAAGTGTGTCCTTTTTCTCTTGTTTAAAGTCTCTTCATATTTTAATACTTTATGAATAAAATTACAATGGTTCTGAAAATGTAACTTTTTATTTTTGCAGGTGAAATGTGAGCTTATTTATGTCCTCACTCAGGGGAAAAAATTTTCTAATACAACAGAAAAGATAGATATAGAGTCACAGAATCATGGAATCATAGAATAATTTGGGTTGAAGAGGATCTCCAAGACAATCTAATTCCAACCTCCCCATCACAGGCAGGAGCATCTTCCAATACAGGTTATTCACATCCAATGTAGCCTTGAACACTTCCAGGGATGAGACATCCACAGCTTCTCTGGGCAACCTGTTCCAGTACCTCACCACCCCCACAGTATAGAATTTCTTCCTAATATCTAATCTAAACCTACTCTCTTTCACTTTAAAGCATTCCCTCTGGTTATATGCTATAATGCCACTACATGCCCTCTTCAAAAGTCCCTTCTCAGCTCTCCTGTAAGCCCCCTTCTAAGTTCTCCCAGAAGCCTTCTCTTCTCCAGGCTGAACAACCCCAACTCTTTCAGCCTCTCTTCATAGGAGACAATTGTAAAATTGAAAAATCTATTATTTCTTCCCAGCAAGATTCACTGCGTTTGTGTCTATTGGATTTTCGTAATCTATTTGGATTTCTAATCAATAGGGAGGGATCAATAAATCATTAGCACTTCTATTAAAGACCTTTTAATCATATCCCTCTCTTGACATACCTGCAGCAGCATGTATCAGCCCTAGAAGTTAAGCCATGGTATTTTAACAACCTGGCAGTTGGAAGTTTTCAGATTTATCTGGTACTCAGGTCTGCCTTATCTTAAGAGAGGAAAGCTTTTTGCCTTGTTATGCTCCCTTGTGAGTTCTTCATTACAAAACCCACAAAAACATATTGCTAAACCATTTGGCTGAGAAAGGTATGCTCAGATTTTTCCCTCTCATGTTTTCTTTTTCATAACATCATCTTTTTACTTAGACCTTGGAAAAAAAGTGTTTTCTTACCCATGATTTCATGGTATTAATAAAAGGAACCACATAATTTAAACCGAAACATTTCATTTCATCGTAGTGCCAGCTGTTCCTACATACATAATAATTGCAAATTGCCTTGGCAACCTGCATAACTACAAAGACCTGAGAAGTCCTCTGGCTCTGACAGCTTGCTCGTGATCCCTTTCTTCTTTAGGCATGAGCAGCAGAGATCCTTGGATCTGTGTGGCACCCTGCCCTCACTTCAGCCTCAGTGCACAAAGCCAATCCTGGCCTTAGGAGCTGTGCCTCTTGAGATCGCTCTTGCAGGCAAAGGAGGGAGCTGCATTTCTCCCATGGACAGGTGAGAATGCCTCTACCTCTGCTGTCCCCTGAGGAAACCTGAGCCAGTGATCCCATACAGACTGAAAATGTCCCAGCTTCCACTCAGACAAATTATGATGAGCCCATCATTTGTGTCTCTTACTTCAACAGGTTGTTCAGTATGAGGGAATTATTTTGAAGTTTTCCTTTTCCAGGTTAAGCCCTTCCCCATGTCCATTCTGGGGCAACTGCTGATAAGAAAACCAACTGGTAAGTTTGTTTGTATAACCTTAAATTACAGATTTCTTTCTGAAAACTGAGAGCACCATGATGCATTATTTTTCATATTGATGAGCTTAGTTGACAAGTAATTTTCCTCTGATTTTAGCCCTATATGTAAGCATCAACAAGTCAACCTGGTGTCTTTTCATCTCATTTTTAATAAAATTTTATATTCTACTCCAAAAACAAATCCATTCAATAATCATGAGAGTGACAAAAACAAGTAGCCACACAAGAAAGCTGAGTCAAGTTGAATTAAAGACCATATATGTGTGGTCAGACAGAGGCAGATTTGAGCAGTGGATAATTCACCACACCCTGGTACCAATTTTAACTAGAAAACATCTTGGACCTCAGTGTAGCATTGACTTACAAAGTCTCTTACCTTTTTAGTTGTACAGTTATAACCATTTTTCAGTAGGAACATAGCACATTTATGCATTCAGAAGAAAAAGTAACATCTCAATATTTTCAGTGTTATATTAAAAAAGCAAGAGATAAGTATGGAAAAGAAACTCCAGTATAAGTAGTCATGTTTGCCTTTAGCATTTATTGTCCACAGTCAAGATAAATTCAACATAAATCAAAATTAGCAACTTAGAGTGCTGAATTCCAGCAATATAAGATGAACTACACTGTAGAAAAGAGATTTAACTTTGATAGATTCAACTGTCCTTGAGAAATCATAAATTCATTTAGATACCATATTTTATTGATGAAAAAAATCAGCAAAGTTTTCAAGTCCTGGAGAAAAATTTTAGAAGTTGAATTATATTGGAAATTTTCTCACAAGTCTGTGCATTAGTTTTTTCTCAGGCCAGGACATTGAAGTATGTTGGTCATATTGCTCTCTCATATTCCACTTCCTTTGCCTATTTGGAGGCCTTATTTTGGCTTTGGTGAGGTTTTATGTTTGTCCTTGGGTAGGGTAGGAGACTTATAACTAAAAAACATGAAAAGGTTAAGAGAAACTTAAGTATTGCCTCCATCAAACCAGCATTCCAAGAACATTGATGGTGTAGATAATGGATGGAATTGCCCAAGTAAGGAACAAGAAATAAGCAGAAAAGTTTGTAGACAACAGTATCAAGCCTCAGCAGAAAAAAATCCTGCATCAAAGTATAAATTAATGCTTGAGCAAGAAATACTTGTCAGGAGATAGATATTATCATAATGGAAAGAAATGAAAAAAAACTTTCTGGCATAGAAGCTAAATAAAGAAATGAGTCAATGTCATTACTGCTATAATACCTATAATTCAGCATGAAATATCATTTGAAAGACATAAGCCTGGAAAAAAATTACCAGGATACATTTTCTCTAGTGTTCTGGGTAAGTTTTTTGTAAATATAAAAACTGAAACAATAAACAACAATTTTATCACTAAATATCAGCTTCTGGAGGCCACCTTTGACATCCCTCTAACTTTGGTGCATCTCAGGAATCCATAAAAATCAGCACAAAAAAAAAAGTCAATCAGGTTAAAAGAGGTTTTGAATTAGTTTGTTGACATGTTATACTTTAACATCAGTTTCATGCTCATGGTGGGTACAGAAAAAAATTGAAGATCCTCTGTCTCAATATCTCTGTTCTGGTACTGAAATACAGGTTTGTGTTTAAGGAATTTCTTAGCAGCTGTCTCTTATTAGCTCTTGTCTTTGCTATGTTCAGCTCCTGAGAGTTTGCCAATCATTTTTTGACAATCTTTCGGTTCTCCAATCAGATAAAAATTTTAAGAGCAAATAATCATAGTCATAGAATCATAGAATATGCTGAGTTGGAAGGGACCCATCAAGATCATTGAGTCCAACTCCCTGCCCTGCCCAGGACATCCCCAAGAGTCATAACAAGTGCTTGAGAACATCTTCCAAATGCTTCTTGAGCTCTGTCTGGTTTGCTGCTGTGACCACTTCCCAGGGGAGCCTGTTCCAGTGCCCAACCTCTCCCTGGGTGAAAATCCTTTCCCTGATATCCAGTCTAAACCTCCCCTGACTCAGCTTTGTGTCATTATCCTGAGTCCTGTCACTGGTCAAGAGAGCACAGAGATCAATATAAAAGATGGCAGAGTAGCTTCTGTATGAGGAACTTGGAACTGCTCATTATAAATACCAGTATTCTCAATACAGTCTCAGTATTTCAAAATCATTTACCATTTTTAAAAAGCATTCATCTCTATCTTCTTAGTGAAAGTTCAGTAGAGTCTACAGAGCCTACAGAGAATATGGTTTTAAAGAAAACAAGACATTCAGCTGCAAGTACAGGTGTTTCTGTGATCTTCAATTATGTACAATACAGCAAAACCATATGATTTCCATCAGCTTACCTACATCCTTGTCTCCATATTCGCATCTGCCCATCTGACAGTGAGGTAAGGAGTACAAGATGTGTTTTAAATCTTGCATTCCTAAGGAAGTTTTCTCAAAAACTGACCAATTTCTAATGGCTACCTTCTAATTCTTACCTCAGAATTCTCATACACTGGATAAAGGGTAAGACACCTGTGAGAGATATCAAACTAAAAAAATGAAGGTCCACAGCATGCCAAGAGAAGACTTCAGGGTTACCCAACACATTTTTCTATCCACCTCAGAAAGGTCAAAGTTTACACACATGGCCCTTCTGAACTGCGGCTAGCACCTACCACATATGGCAGAAATGCCTGTAGAGGAGCCAGAAATTTCAACAAAATTATGCAGTTTTGAAGCTCTTTTAAAAAAAAAAAAAAAAAAAAAAAAAAAAAAAAAAANAAAAAAAAAAAAAAGAGTATGTTAAAGTAAATAACTCATCAGCATTTGGAAGCATAAACACCAGAAGGAGCCCTGAAGGAAATGTGTCTTCTTGCATTTTAAAGAAATATCAAGGTAGGTAACTTACATGATAAATACACTTCAATTTTATTTCAGTCATTTATTAAATTAACAAAACCATATTTTTTTTATATCAATTACCAAAATTGCATAAGTTGCCATATTATTTTCAAGTACCATTTCAGTCTCAAACATGAATTACAGAGGAGAATTTCAGTTTTATTTCTGATGTTTTTGTACTACAACCCAAAACACAGAATATATGCTCCATAAGTCTTCTGAGCAGAATTAAGGTTATGCAAACACATCATCCACCATATTTTTTCCCATCATATGATAGATATATCCTTACACTCACTTCTAGTACTAATTGGATAGCTTACAAAAAACCCACCAGATTTTAAATCATCAGATCTATGTTCTAGGAACCCACTTACCTCCAATCCATCACTGCAGAACCCAAGTCACACACAATTGTCATGTGTAGAAAAGGGAGTTTATACATTTTTTCTCTACATGTCTCTCATATTAGGTCTTGGTTCACACTTCCAACCAGTAAGCATATACCCCAGGCAGAATGCTCCTGCTCACACCTCCACTTAGGCAGTTTCTTCAGCCACAATTACAGCTGTGAAATTACTAAAGTCCTATAGGCCATCTTTGTAAAGGGATCTGTAAAAGCAGAATTTCCTCCAGTGCTGCTTTTAAAACATACTGGCACCCAACTCCTTCAGGGAGTTGCTTAGCTGTTTTAGCATTTCCAAATTAATCATGCTTGAAACTACCTTGCACATTTTGCCCACCTAAGTTCTTTAATCTCACAACAAATACCTGGGACAGTTTCTGGGAGCAAGTTCCATTTTTCCAAAGGCTGGTTCAGGGTACCTGCAGGACCATCTTTCATTCTTGGAGCTGTTAGTTGAAGAGCTAGACTGTAAGCTTTGTAGGAGAGAAAACATTACCAGCTTTTTAGTCTTTTTTTTTTTCCCCTGTAAGTGCTGTAAGTGTACTAATAGCTTCTGCTAAAAAGAAATTTGGAATTCACAGCTATTTTCCACAAATGCAAGTTTCCCATAGATACTATTTATCTTCACTTGTTCAAAGGAAATTAACATTATGGTGTGGAACAGAACTAGCACCTGCAAATTTACTTATGCCAAACACCTTGAGCTTTGGCATATATGTTGAAACATGAATTCTTACACCAAGCCTCAGATAAATCAAAATATTGCCTACCTGAACTCTTATTAAAAAAGCAGAGGGTAAGGAAATGAAGAAGTACAGAAAGAGGATAACTCTTTTCTGCTGAAAGCAGCTGCTCAGGCTGCCTGAAAAACAAGAATTCAATTTGTAGCAACAAAACCAGGACCACTTGAAAATGTTCAGGGAGGTACAGAAAAATCTTCAAACACAAACCTGGAAAGCCTCCCACACTTGGAGAGACGCTCATGCAGCTGGTTCCCTGCTTGAGTTCCTTCTCCAGCAGAGCTGCAGCCCTCTTTTTTGCAGTGCTGTGTCGTGGCCTCGGGTGTTGGGTCCCACACAGCAGGCCTGTCACTGCTGGGCAGGGCCCACTCTCTCAGGAACCCAGCTGAGAGGCTGCCCTGCCTTCTCTTGCAATATCTTGCCTCAAGCCCTCCATGCAGATCATCTTTACCAGGGTGTGAGCCATTCCTGGGTCTCACATCTATCCAGAAGTGAAGTCCGTACAACTCAAAAGCGAGTGCCAAAATGTTTTGTTTCCACCAGAGATGAAGCCACTATCTAGGACATGGAAGATCCACATTACAGTCCTTGAACACCCCTTTTCAGCCATACCAAACTCTGTCTCCTCCTCCTCTCATTCATCCATAGTAAGCATGAAGAACCTGAACTGCAGCCCATCTGGAGGTTGTTGTGTTTATTTTCACTAAAAAATTCACCCTAAGAAACTTCCCCTGGAAAAGTTTTATTAGAGCAAAGTCCCTGAAAAGGAGTTTCAGTTTTGACAAAACAATACTTCCCAGTCATCAAGTCATGGCTGCATCCTTGGACATCGTTGTATGCTAATTACTGGGATGTGGTGAGCTCTGTTTGCTGTTTACAAAAATAAAAGCACAGGTAGGAACATTTTCTGTCAGCTATCAAAATTAGCAATAAGCTAGTTTACAGTGAAGAAAGTTTCTGGCAATCTGCCAAACAAAAAATTGAAAATCAGAAAGAGAACATTTATCAGATGTGAAAAACAAGTGTAGCATTTAGGAACATGCTTAATGGAAGGCTTGGTTTCACTGCATACAGCATCTGTGTAAAACAGAAATGTGTATCTGCTTGGGAGAGAAGGAAGGGAAAAGATTAGCTGACATGAGGAAAAGCACTGAGGGAGTTTGAAGAAAGGTGTAAAGCATCCATTTTAGCTTGTTTATTAAACTGGAAAATTCTGGGTATAGGTATTGGTAGAAGCCCTTTTCTATCTACCTTTTTTTGCATGTCTACAAAGAAATTCACTTTACACTTGCTACACAAGTGTATTTGTAGCCACTGAGGACAATGAAGGATACTGAACTGGAAAAGATTCCATCAAAAACCACAAAAGTTTGTAGGATTCATCATGTCAAATTAGAGTGTTACTCTAGCAAGATAAATGTCTTTCTACCACAGAGGCAGTGACTCTACAGAGGGAAAATTACCACACTTCTGAACCCATCATACATATTAAACAGCACATTTAACCTCCTAATTTTTCACTGACTTTTAACACCAGGTGCATTTTGAAGCATGATATCAGATAATAGTTTTCTAGAATTGGTAACTACAGCAAGAACATGTACTGAGTGAAAAAGATATAAAGAGCCTTCACACTGAGAGCATGGGACACATTAGGAATATATGCAAAGATTACAAAGAACAATCCAGATGAAAGGAATCTAAGACCACTTAAGGAAAAATTCTTTTATTCACATATCAATTCTTATTTAATGTCATCAAAAGACAGAATCATAGAATGGTTTGGGTTGGAAGAAAACTTAAAGATCATCTAGGTCCAGCCATTCTACCATGGGCAGGCACACCTTCCACTAGACCAAGTTGCTTATAGCCCCATCCAGCCTGGCCTTGAGCACTTCCAGGGATGAGGCATCCACAGCTTCTCTGGACAACCTGTTCCAGTGCCTCACCACCCCCACAGAGAACCTCTACTCAGTACCTGACATAAACCTACTGTCTCTCAGTAGCCATTCCCTATATCCTTGTAATAAGTCCCTCTTCAGCTCTCTAATAGGCTCACTTTAGGTACTGGAAGGCTGTCCCAGAGCCTTCTTTTTCCCAGGCTGGACAGTCCCATCTCTCTCAGCCTGTCCTTATAGGAGACATGCCCCAGCCCTCTGGTGTTGCAGGACATTTTTGGGTTCTTTAGTTTTGTTGTAATTCCCTTTGTTTGTAATGGTTTCTTCCTCACCCCTTTATTGTCCCCTGGTTGGTATCCCCTGGGTTCTCCTCTCCCAGTTTCCCAAAACATCCCTGTCAGTCCCAATTCCCCTCCCCTGGTCAATCCCTGGTCCTTCTCTCTCTGCCATGTATCACCTTCAGCCCCCTCCTTCCCTTCTGGAAAATTCCCGACAGTTTCTCCTTTGGCTTGTCAGTTCAAATGTTTCCCCTCCCTCAGTTGTCCCTAATGGCCCGGTTGTGTGCCAATCTCCCCTCCCCAACTCCACCCCCTCCTCCCTATTGGATGTTGTGCTCCCCTCCCACCCATATAAAGGTTCGTGCCAGCACTTACTTGGGGTTCTTGAGTTCCCGACCCCTCCACAATAAATTTGTTGTTGGAACTCGGTCTCTAGAGCCCCCTCGCCTCCTTTATCTTTCCCTCCCTCTGGATTACAGACAACTACGGAGCTTTAGCCCTGCACCCACGACCTGAGGCGAGCTGCACTCCTCTGCCTTCGAGGAGTCAGCCCTCTCGTGTCCTGAGCTGAGGCTTCAGGCAGCCTCTGGCAGGCTCAGCATCACTCTGGTCATTGTCATGACCCTCCTCTGGAGTCTCTCCAACAGGTCCACATCCTTCTTATGCTGGGCAGCCCAGTGTGGGATGCAGCACTGCAGGTGGGGGAGAGGGGTTAGAATCCCTCTCCAGAGAGGGAGGATCACTTCCCTCAACCTGCTGATCCCTCTCCTTCTGATGCAGCCCTGGATACAGTCGGCTTTCTGGGCTGCGAGTGCAGTCAGAAGGTAAGGAAGGAAGCAGCTGGCAGATTCATACCAGACTAACACCCTGAAGCAGAACCTTCCTAAGCAGTGCATGCAGTTTGCAGTTTGGGTGCTATTTGTGGAAAACACCAATAGGGAAAAGACTGGCTATGTTGCCCTGCTAATATATGTTCTCTTTTCTATCCTTGCAGATGATATTGTGCTTCCTCAGAGGCTAGACTGAGTGGTTTTCAGATATATCTTTTAAGAGACAGCTAATATTGAGGTTTCCAAAGGTACATCAAGGATGGATTCCTCTTCTCAGAGGCTGGGTACCAATATGTCAGGCCACCAGAATGATGCCATTTTCCTCCAGAAAATAAGAAAAACCACTGTGTTTTCCTATCCTCTTTTTTTCCCTCCATCCATCATAATGTTTTTTTGAAAGGAAATCCATATTCAGATCAGCTCTATTAACAAACAAGGCAACTTTCTCCAGCTCCCTAATCCTTCCCTGCTAAGTAGCAAATTTCCATTCCTTTCCTCCATTTGTTAAAGCAATGACTCAGAGGGTTCTTGCAAGGCTGAAACACCCAGGATGTGTGAAATGTTCATATCAAATCAAGATCAAGACAGCTCACTAATTCATGAAAAGCTGCTAATATCATAGTAATCCATAAATATTTTTCTCACTGACAGATTTTGACTCCTGTTTCTCTTTTTTTGAGGGAGGAAATTCATTCCACAATGCTCATCTCATGAAGACCTCTTTCCCCAAGCAATCACTTTTAAAAAATTACATTCTAGGCCCTGCCTAAATTTTTTCCAAGCCTTTAAGAGCAATAGAAGTAGGTGGTAGAGCTAAAATAAAACGTATTTAGTGTTTTCTTCTGGGGAAAAAAAAATGGGTACTCATCAGCAGAAAGGATATGCAAAGTCCATGGCCTGTTTCAGACTTTCCTATAGCATCTTCTGGCATGGCATATGCTCCCAAACAAGAGAAAGCAGCCAAGTCTCTTGTGGTGGGTTGACCCTGGCTGGACACCAGATGCCCACCAAAGCTGCTCTATCATTCTCCGCCTCCACTTGGTAGGGCAGATGAAATCTAACAAAAGGCTTGTGGGTCAAGGTAGGGACACAGAGAGATCACTCAGCAGCTATTGGCATGGGCACCACAGACTTGTTGGGAATTAATTACATTGCAAATCAAATCAGAGTAAGATAATAAGAAATACTTACTGCAGAACAATATAATGCTTGTCCAATATTTTTAAGCCACGTAAATGAGAAATATCACTCTAATAAACCTTTCTACCTTTTCCTATACAAATTAAGAAACAAAAAAAATATTATACATGTTGTACTGTGGTTGTATGAGAGAACCTACTCTGGTATGTTACATATGTATCATATGTAGGATTCCAAATTTGTTTACTTCTTGACAGAACTGGTATGAAGACTTAACTAGTAAGTTCATAAAAAGAGCTTTGTGTCACTCATCTGATGATGATGGGATTTGAGTTGCAGCTGTGATCTTCAGGGTGTTATCATTAGGTCTATGTGACTTAACTGTACTTTATTTTCTGTTTAAGATTCATCTATCAGACTGACATCAGAAATGTGGTTTCTGTCACACATAGAGCAATCACTCTTAGTACAAATCCTGTGGAGAGAAAGGTCTGCTGTTCTTTAAAGAATAGGTAGAATTTAACAGAAGTTTTTACAGCAGCAGCGCACTTTCAGTGTTTTGCCCAGCTGCCATTTAGAACTACAGAAACCTATAGGTCTATACATGTCCAAATTTTTGCTTTTCTTTTGTTCCAAGCCAGTGCCAAACCCAAGAAACTCCTTGCTTGGCTCATTTTTTTTGCCTGAGAGTTGTGGTCTGGAAACCTCTCCCACAAGCTTCTTGGGCTTCAACATCAAGTTCTGATGCAGCTGCTACCATTTGGTGTTCAAGCAGGTGAAAATAGCATTTTAGTGGAAGTGTTGACTTGGGGAGAGAGCACTACACACACACAGTACTGGTATCCTGATCTGAGTCCTACTACATAAGGTTTAAATTTGTATTGACTGCTCAGCTGGAAGCACCCTGAAAACGAGCATGAAAACTCCTCTGTGTTGCAGAAGGTTTGTTGAATGTGGAAATTGCAACTTTGTTTGGAAACATCTTTGTTTTCTACTGTATAAAACCAAATAAAGCCCATGGCTGTAACTGAAGTGTTCTCTTGGGATGAGAAGGCTTCTGTTCTCCATCTGATCCCAGAGACAGTACATGCTTTTATTTTAATTAGGTGAATGAAATGACACTAATGTCTCATTTTGTGAAGAAAAATATTATTATCATAATATTCTATGTGATCCTATTATTATTATAATTACTTCTCACTTTTTATGGCTGCCACTCTGAGGAATTAATTTTTATGTATGTCTGGGTTATGGCACAATCAGCAAAAAACCCCACTTTTAAAATGCACAAACACGAATAGAAACCAACTACAAGGTGCAGTAGAGTTGCTAAATGTCACTTTGCCCTGTCAGAAAAGAAAAGAGAAACTCCATACCAGGGAGCAGTGTATGTGCATACTTACACATGGAGCAAAAGCACCATATTTTAATGTGATTCATGTAGCTGGAGGCAATCTCTGAGTTTTAGGTGCATATGGGAGTTAATATAATGGAAGAAAAAAAAAAAGAAGAAAAATATTTAATATGGATTTAGAGAAAACAGTTTTATGCCTACATAGTTTCTGTGGTTCTGTTTTGGGGTTTTTTAGTTGTTTTTGGGGTTTTGGTTTAGTTTTGTTTGTTTGTTGTTTTGTCATTGTTGTTGTTGTTTCTTTTTGGAGGGTTTTTTGGGGGGGTTTTTGTTGGGTTTTTTTTCACCAAAGAAGACTGGAACTAAAGCAGGAGTTGAAAGAAGCAGGGGAAGGATACACTGGGTAAGCCTAATTTCTAGGCAGGAGCTGTCCACTCCAGACACTCCTTCTTGCACCATGACATGAAACAGAGATAAGAAATATCATCAAACTGAGGAAAAAAGTGCTAAGAGCACAAATTACCTGCTTACCTGCTACAAATGGCAGCATATTAATGCCAGTTTTCAGCTGAATAAAGGCATTTTTCAGTTAAGGCAGTTTTGGTCATAAAAAATTCTTCTTCAGGGAAGACAGAAGAAGGGACATATCCCTAAAATTTATCCTGCCATTCCCAGGGCTAATTAACAGTGGTTTTGCCACGTACATTACATCTTCACAGTAGAAGGGTATTTTCACTGATCAATCAAATATTTGTCCAATAGATGCAGATTTTCAAAGCTGTGTTTCATATATCTAGAAATAGAAGATAAATATAGTCAACAGATTTTTTGCCTGTGCTAAGCATTTACTGAAGAGGAAGATTTAGTTGCAGGTCTACAATTAGACTGCCTTCATGACTGTTTCTTGGTGATGCTTTCTGAACAGCTTCTTGTACAGGAAAGTATTTTAAAAATTATAGTGGCTGTTTTGGAGACAGACAGCTAAGTATTTGCTTTAATGAAAGACAATTTGGGAGGAAATGCACCAGCAGTAATAAGTACTTTTCTTCCAGGACATGATGGCTACTACCAAGAAAGTCTGCAGTATTTCAGAGCAGTTTCCAAACTCTCCTTTTACCTTGTACCTTTCTCCCACTCTGCCAAATCTTTTGTACTTAAGTACCTGTCTTGTCTACTTTATCTCCGTACATTGAGGCTCTCTAGATTGTTTGTGTTTTCAAACCTTTTACAACGCATTTCAGGTGAATTGAAGATATTGGTTGCTTTATATGTGTATATATGTATAAACATATAAAATCAAGGTTTCTAAATTAAAAGCAAAAAGAGATTTTGTACACCCATACACAGGTACACGCGTGCTCACAACCCCTATTTTTCATGTCTCCTAGCTTCTATACACTTTTCCTAGGCAACTGCTGTCACTGTCAGTAGAATTTTCTCATACTGTGTACCCACTATCAAGCCTTCATACCACTAAATCACTAATAGACACACCTCCAGGAGATTTACTACAGGGTTTGTGCAGCTTTGCAGTGGAGTGCAAAGCAGCAGGTATCTTTGATATTCTTTTTAGCAGGGAAGTAGCAGCCTAGATTCCTACAGCCATCAGTCTGCCCCAGGGCTTATTTACTCATGAAGGAGATGGATATTTCATTTCTGTAGATCCCTAAGCCCATCTGAGATGTTGCTATTGGTGTTGAATAAGAGGACTTGTATTTGCTGCCAAATAAAAATCAATGTTGGAGGGAAAACAGACTGAACAAGCTGGGAACTTCCATGATTATTTTCCAGAAATGATTGTCCTGGTTTCAGCTGGGTTATTGTTAATTTTCTTCCTAGCAGCAGGTACAGTGCTGTGTTTTGGATTTAGTAAGAGAATATGTTGATAAGACACTGATGTTTTAGGTATGGCTAAGCAGGGCTTACCCTGAGTAAAGGACTTTCCAGTTTCCCATGCTCTGCCTGCAGGCAGGTGCACAAGAAGCCAGGAGGGAGCACAGCCAGAACAGCTGACCCAATCCTGCCAAAACAGATGGGATTTCATGCTCAGTGTATAGACTGGGGAGAGTGGGCCAGAAGGAACCAGGCACTGTGTGGGATGGGCTGGGCATTGGTCAGTGGGTAGTGAGCAATTGTATTGGCCATCAGGTGTCTGTCTTAGGTTTTATTTTTCTGTCTCCTTTTTACTACTAATAGTATTAGCATCAGTATTAAGATTAGAATATTTTACTTTATTTCCATTATTCAACTCTTGCTATCCCAGTCCACAAGTTTTTTGGGGGGTGGGAATGGGCAGTGAGAAAGCGAGAGAGAACTACAGTGAGTGTAGTTCTTTGTTGCCAGCTGGAGTTAAATCACAGTGGTGTAACCTAAAGCTGAGCAGTCCTTGCACACAGTGTGTGACAGTTTTACTCAAGGCAGCAGGAGAAGCAGCTCCTGCTTTCAGCTGCTTGCCTCCAGCAAGCAGTTCCCAGTACTTGCACACTCTCTTGCATTAGCCACACTGTTGGGCATCAAAACACCTTTCACTAAGTAATCAAAATCCGCAGCCTGAGGTCATTCCACCTTGCATGTCAGGGCTTTATGCAGCAACAGTTCCCAAGCCACATGCAGTCCAACAAAAAGAAAAACCCAAGCCAAAATACTTTGATTCAGTCTGTTGAAATATCTTTCAGTCTATCACTCTGGCATTGAATAGATGTACTACATATTGCATGTACTATATTGTACTACACATCTGTAAGGTACAGTTAAAAATTATCCAGGCACAATCAATTTTTTTATTTGACAGATTACATAAATTATCACAAACTCAATCAATTTCGTTTAATCCACATTTTTCTCTGAAGAAAAACCTTCAATGGGAAGAAAACATCCAGATTCACAATGATTATTTTTGATTAAGAACTGATAAACAATTAAGGAAAAAAAATCGCAGTGCAATCTCTGTAAGAAAAACCATATTATTATTTTTTAATGTACTTTCTCATGTGTTAAATATATCTTGGCCAGTTTTTCTGCTGTTGTGCAGTGAAATGTGGTAATCTGCTCAATTTGACAAGAAATTTCTGAGACACCTTTCTACTGCATTCAGATTAATTTGGCTGTTAATGTTCCATGATAGAAATAAACCTTTAGGACACATTCTTATACCACTTTGCAAGCTTCATTTTTAGGAAGTTATGCTTTCCTCACACTGTGGTAGAGATGATGATCTCCTTACTAAACACATAAAACCAAAAAATATTATTAGAAACCTCCTTTTTGCAAATTAAGAACATTGATTTTTCATTACAATGCAGAGAATTGCACATAATATGTAGAACAATACCTCTATTCAAGCACCAATATACATATGCAAATTGTAAGTCATGAACAAGAACACAGGTTATTTTGAAAGAAAATAGTTCATTCTATTGTAGTTCTTTCCAATTTCACTTGCACTTAACTTGATAAATACCTTGGATTTTCAAATTTTACATTTAACATTCTCTTTTTGTGGCTATTTAAAGGTCAGGACTTAATTTAGAAAGGTGTATACATGTTAAAAAATTTAATGAATGACAGAATAGGAGGTGAGACTCACTCATCAGTTGTGTGAGCATCATTTATTTGTCCAGGTAAAGCAAGCAGCTATTCATTCTTCATGTAGAAACAATCAGAAAGGGCCAGATTTTTCCAGAAAGGGTTGAATATTTCAGCTTGAATATTTCAACTACAACTGCATTAATCAACCTGATACCAAAAATATTTGACACACATGATGGTATTAACAAGAAAGTACATGGAAGTCCTGCAGATGGCTGAATTTCTACAACATTTCCACAGGAACTGGACTGTCAGCTAGTCCAATAAAAAACTCATTTTCTGTACTGGTGTGTGTAAAGTATTTTTCATCTGATAGAACCAAATCAAATTGTGTTTCTGAGAAAATTTGCCATGAAATGAAGGCAGCAGCCTTATTCTTTATTTTGTATAAGGAACAAAATTAACAAGATGATATATGGTGTATCTGTTCTGGGTGAAGATAATGAGAGCATTCCTTCAAATTTCGGCAACAGAAGTAGTGGATGTTGTAATATATAACATCAGGAAGACAAAAGATTACAGACTGGAAGTTAGGCTCAGTTTTACCATAAACTTATCTTCAGCAAGCTACTAACTTATTCATCTGTGCCTTGAAACCTCCATATTCATAGGAAAACAGAGAAAAATACTGAATTCATAGGACTATATCAAAGAAAATATATCCGCATCAATAAAACAGAAACATTTTCAGTCAAATGCCGTTAAAGCATCCAGTAACATTTAATTTCCTTTGTATCAATCCAGTTGGTTCATGTACTACTTCACTAGTTTCTAATTTGTCAAATATTTATTTCAGTCTGCTTACAAATTGTCCAGGAAAACAAGTTACACATGAGAGTGTTTCCTCCATGTAATGAATGCAACACGGCTTTTCATCAGTTTTGTAGCAAGTGAAGCATTTGAGGTTTTCTAGCCTCTTGTTTAATATACACTTTGAAAATGCATATTATATTATTCAGACTCAATAGAGAAACCATCCCCTTGGGAAAATCACACACACACAAAACATTACACATGGGTGATGAAACATGTGATATCAATTCTCCATAAATTCCAATATTTTTGAATGCCAAAAGACTTTACCATACACAGACACAATAAAATCACTTTGGTGTCCAGGTAAGATCATGCTTAAATTGGATTTTCACAGCACAGACAAGGGGTTACAGGTATGTTAATTGAGGACAATATTGATTACAGCTCTGGCATTGTTCACAGACTCCTAACACTCTTCACTGTAAAAGAGAATCAAGTTGTCAAACTCCATATTTTAGAAGCAATGAGTGCTGGGGCAGAAGTTTCTGGTATAACTCAGTTTCATGACCAAATGCTGCTCAATACAATGTTACATATTGTATAGGGAAGAGCCAGAACTATTCTTATCCAGAATCACCTGGTGCAATGCTATCTCTTCGCTCTGCAAAAGTGTGTTTAAGTGCTGGCTCAAGTACAAGCAGTATGGTGCCAAAACCTGACCGTCATCCAAGTCCTTTTCATTTGAGCTCATTTTCAGGAGGTTCTTGTTTATTAATAACAAACTTGCTTTTGTTTAAACTGCTGGGATTTCTGAAATATTCCAGAAATGTCTGTCTGGGTGGGTAGACTTCAAACTGCAGTGGTAATCTGCGTCAGTCCTAGGTCGTTGGACTCCTCTCTCTCCTGAGGACAGTAAGATGACATTTCCACGACTAGTCATACAGGTTTGTTTGCCCCACCTGCTTCCCTCATATAAGCTGGGTCTTGCACAGTGTTCCTGACCCTGCTGGTGCTCTGCCTGTCCACCCTCATCTTGAAGGGGAAGCAGAAGTCCTTGAAGCATCTCTTGAAGTTTTCATCCAAAAACGCATAAAGGATTGGATTGAGGCTGCTGTTGGTGTAACCCAAAGCAATGCAGAAGTAATAGCTGGATATGGCAGCAGTACTGTGGGACACGTCCCCTAAGGCCTCAACCAGCACGAAAATGTGAATGGGAGTCCAGCAGACAATAAAAACTGCCACAACCACAAGAACCAGCCTGGTGATGCGACGCAGGTTTCGGTCCTTTTCGCGCGACCCTGAGAGAAGCCGTACGCTTTTCAGGCGCAGAATCATCAGAGTATAGCAAACAATTATAATGAGAACTGGGATAACAAATGCAAAGACAAAGACACAGATTTTCATGAAGATGTCCCACCACACATAATCTCTGTCTGGAAACTGCAAGGAGCACTCAGTGCTGGCAGTGTCTAGGAATGAAGGAAGAAGAAAAAAAAAAATCGCTTTGTTATTAGATATTCTAAACAATGTAATTACAGCATAAGATAGGAAAAGTGATTAGCATGTGATGCGATGTTAATAACTGGAGTTATCATTAAATCACTCCAAGGAAGCTTTCAGTTACCATTGAAACTGGATTTATGCAGCTGTCTCTAGAAATTACTGAGTTTTGAGCTTTTTTAAATGCAAAATATTGTATGAAATTTCTTTCCCATGGGAGAATCTAAAAAAGCAAAGCACAAAAACAAAATCTGTAAAGTTGTTTCTATTTGAATCTCACTGAGATTTAAAACCAGACTGATTACCATGTTCAGTGAAGTAGAAATTTCATCATTATTATCAAACTATATACGTTTTTGTCTGTGGGTGGAAAAAGATTTTTTGATAACATGAATGGTAGAAACTGAAGGAGGTTTTGATAGTAGGAAAATTTTGCCAATATGTGATAATTTTGTAATAATCTTCTCCCATGTGCCTTTCACAGCACAAATATAGTAGACATGAATCCTTACATTCACGAAGACTCCTGGCAACAGCTTCTTTTCTGTTAAATAGAAGCAAACAAAATACATGTGTACATGGAGTCAAATGGAAGCTATTCTTTTTGCAGATCATGCAAAATGCAGCCTATGCAGAGCCTGCAGGATCTGGGCGACAGAGATCAGCCACTCCTTCTCCCGTTGCCCATGCCAGGATTCAGAGTTACAGGCTGTCACTTGAATGTATTTAACAGAAATACTGCATCTGACAGGAGGCAGCTAAGGAATGAAATGTTTGAGGTTTCATTTGCTGACCTCATTGGAGCCTTCCCGCATATAAAACACATGGGAAAATAAGTAATAAGATAAATGAGAAGGCAAGAGAAGGGGTAAATTTACAGCTACTATCAGTAGTTCAACTCCACTGAAGATAAGTTAGGGTAACAGGGATTTTTCACTCTGAATTGTAGCTTAGTTTTTATCTTGTAAGTTATTGCATTGTTCTTTGGATATTTTTTATCATATTCCCTACTGAGTTTGTAATTCCTCTACAAATTATTATGTGTTGTTTTTCATTGATCCAGATCTAAGAGTGGAATGATTCAGTATACTCCTGCACATCACTTTTTCATATCTGTCTCCATCAGGACAAGTCAGAAAAAAAATCCGTATTTCCTTGTTATAAAAATGATTCCCAAATCAAAAATATATGGCAGACAATTTGTTTTGAGAAACAATTAGGGGGAAAAGCTAGCATTATAGTACCATACAAGTATTTCCATGATTAGATATCAGAAGGCTATTACTGGGCAATATTGAATACTGTTTTGAAACATTTTAATATAAACAGTTTACAGCTAAAAAAGCTAAATATTTTTAGGTTTTATTTTAAATAATATCCTGAAAATTATTCTGAAAGCTGAAAATAAAAGACATATTTTTCAAGGCAAGATACTCAGATAACAGCATGATTTGACACTCAGTGAACTTACCTAAATCCTTTGTATTGTAGGTTTTCATAAGCATAGTTGCTTTTACTAAATTTCATTCTAGAAATGCCAACAATCATCTTCGAAGAAGTTTTCCTGTTAATTATTACTGTCATTTGTAGTAGACTGTGGTTTAGCAACAGCAATAAAATCAAGATGCAGCTGTATTATCTAAATTAGTAATGCTGCCTCCAGATGTGTGGGATGAAAATGAAGTGTGACCAGGGATGGCTGGTACAGACCACATCCAGCTACTCAGTGAAATTCACTCCCAGAAGAAATGGCCTCTGCAGATCTCCTGAACTAATTTCAACTATTTATCAAAATTATTAGATAATCTTCACTATTTTTTTCTATAATTTGTGGCAGGCAATCTTATTTTAGAATTCCAAATTATCAAATAAAAATTTAATTCTTGTCTTACATCTCATTGCCGTTTGCTTCCTCTGGAAAATCTTATTCTAAATTCATTATTATTCATGTATTTCTCCTGATATATGTAATGCCATAGCATAGTACATTATGGAAACCATTTACATTTCCCCATTTTATAACTAGGAAACAGTCAATAGAAATTCTGTTCCTAATGCACAATAATAATTTTCTGGAACTTTGGAAGTGGAACATAATAAAATCCAAGTTATATTTCATTTTTACTACCTGAAAAGTGGCAGAACTATGTACAGTGTCATAAACTTCAGATTTCATGCTGACATTTTCTACTTTGAAAGCCAAACATTCCAAATACATTGATATATTTAAGGAAAAACACTGAATTCTATATGGTATTTGGTGTAAATATATTTTATAATGTGCTTGATAAATTACCATTTAAGATTAATCTTAATCTTGACCTAGGAAACATACATATTAAATATATCATACTGTTTGTGCCACTTTCATATCCTTCATATCCTTACTGACAATATGAATAACTAGTTTTATACCTTTTTTTTTTTTTTTTTTTTTTGATAGCTGAACAATACTGCAGCAAAAAAAGCTCCATGAAGGCCAGAGCAGGAAAATTTACACAGATGTAAAATTTATTCTGCAGGAAGAATATAACCAAAAGGACACACCTGGGAGCAATTCTGAACTGTGATAACAAAATGGATTAACTGAGCATGGTGAGGGAACCTTAAATATAATCACTTTCCATTTGCTGTTCAGTTGTTGCTTAAACGTGAATCCAACAGAGGCCCTGAAGCATATAAACAACAACTGTTTTAACCAGCATAATGTAAAGTTTCAGGCCCGAGCTCCAGCTGTCAGGAAAAGGGAGAGTCCTCGCCTTTCCACTTCAGCATTTATCAGCACAATTCATGAGCACGCCAGACAAGGTAATTGACACTAAATGCTCAAGAGAGACCTTAGATCAAACAGGCAGGGAGGAACAGTAGCAGCTGACAAGCAGTTGCCAATATTTCCAACCTCATTTAGCCCAGCTGTGTTCTGTATTACCAGTCTCTGTTNAAAAAAAAGCTGCCTGGTACGTGGCATGGAAAAGGCATTTAATCATTGCTGGCCTCAGAGGGCCCCCTTGATCTAAAGGTGCTGCTGACAGTGAATGACAGGAATATTCTGTTAGTTGAGCATGCTCCAACAAAACACCTGTCTGAGCCAATGTCCCAAGGCCTTCAAGATCTCATACGCAGCAAGACATTCTTCCCAAATATGCCTGAAGTTAATGTTTCCCCAGCTAGACATTGTTTTATAGAGCCTGTCAAATCTTTACTGAGGAGAAGAGTTACAGCACTGCAGACCAGGACATGTGATCCCCCAAAGAATTGAAGAAGATTTTTCAGAGACCTTTTCTGTCACCTACATTGCAGAACACCAACATCAAGAACAAAATCTATGTATCTTCAGCCAAATCTATCAGCCCTTGAGCAGCTGTTACTGAAATTATTTTTCACATTGGTCTATGTCAAACAGCTTAAAATACAGCATTTATTGTCTCTGCCAGATGAAACAGTGTCCTTAGGTAAACATTTGTCTTGGGAGGAGTGAAACCATTCTAAATAGAAAAGGTTGATGGTGTAGGAAATTATGAAAAAGGTTGCTTACATCTTAAACAAGACTCCTACCAAAGAAATGCCTTGTATTTTATCCAGCTATCAAGTAATGGGATGACCCCAACCCAAGGACACCATTAGAAGTCTCTAGCCTTTTGAAGACACTGAGATGCCCCTGCACTGCACTTATGCCTGTGGGTATGAAGTACATGTGTGTGGAAATTCTTCTCCCCCTTCCTTCTCAAGGAAGATCTCGAAATTAGATTAACCCCATAGCAGGGTCATGAGTCAGGAGCTATAGGGACTAAATCCACAGTCCCTCGTGGAATAGAGATTTCAAGCAAAGTCAAAACATGGTCTCCATACAGTTTTCATCACCTTTGTGTTCTTACAGCTATTTCCCTGCCATAGCATGAATTTCCATTTCCTGTGACAATCCTTATTCTTAGCTTTTCCAGGTTTCCATATAAATTCCCATCCTTTTTTAAACAAGATCTTGAGATATGGTCATTTTAAATTTATCTTAATTTTCTCACTCCAGCTACTGACTTTTCCTTTCCTCAGATTGCCTTCAATTCCTGTGAAATTGCTGGTGATAATAAGTTCCCAAGAATTCTAGTTTCTGCTCTTGGGGCTTCATTGGAACTGCTCTCACAACACCTACAAAAAAAACCCCTTAAGCTCATATTTCAAGTTTCAACCTGAACTGATCCTAGATTTGTCCATTGTGATTAAACTCCTGATAATTTTCCCCTGCTATCTGCTTTTACTTTTTGAAGATCTCATTCTAGCACAGACAGTGCTTCAAAGTGCATTTTATTCTTTTATTTGGCATGGGCATCTGAGTTAAATGATTTATACATTGTACTGTGATGTTCCACAATATATTTCAAAATGTCAGGCATTTAGATATTCTTTTGAAGAAGGAATAAATGAGATTTGATCAGGATTTGAACCTCCATTTTATTGTCAGCTGAGAAATAAAGAGACTGGATTTTGAAAGCTCACACTCACCTTCCCTGACTTTGGTGCCTCCAAGAACTATTGCTGATATACCAACAGATGAGGACAGCAGCCAGATGCAGATGTTGATTATCTTTGCTTTGAGAGGCGTGCGGAAGTCCAGAGCCTTCACAGGGTGACACACGGCAATGTAGCGATCAACACTCATCATGGTGAGGGTGAAAATGCTGGTGAACATGTTATAATAGTCAATAGAGATCACTACTTTACACAGCACGTCACCAAAGGGCCAGGAGTTCATCAGGTACTCAGTGCTTTGGAAAGGCATGGTGGTGGTAACAAGGGCGTCTGCCATAGCCAGGTTGAAGATGTAGATGTTGGTCGCTGTCTTCATCTTTGTGTACCTGCAGAACAAAATAAAGCAAGGCTTTGTTCCTACAAGATATGACTATGCCCGTTCAGGTACGTAACAGTTTATCAGTCAGGCTTTGCCATAGTTGCTGTTTTTTATGTCTCTTCTCACCTGTGATAGAAATGCACACAAATGCAAGAGCCTTGGGATAAAAGCGAGCACAGTTCATTCAGTCTCACTGCACCTATGTTAGCAGTTAGAGCTATTTGCCACAGGCAAACCAGGTATACGAATACATTTAATCTAACTGGACAATATTAGACAAAATTAGGTTCCAATTCTATTTTCTCAAATCCTACTAAAAAAAAAATCACTGTTAAATTTGGAAGTGATCAAAATGTTTTTTGTTTCATTTTCTTATAGCCATCTGTCAGAGATTGTGAGATTTCTGGGTTTGCTTTGTGGAAGAAACTGTTTTCCCATTCTCCAGTACGGAAACAATTTGCTATGTCTGCTGGGCCAGACTATTTCTTATATGATAGTTTGTCTTCCTTGAATTCACTACAGTACCACCTGATACAAATTTTAGTCATTTCCCTTCCTTGTTCCTTCCTTGCAAATTATTTCTCCTTTCTTATAATCAGCTTTTCCCAGTCCTTTCTTTTACGACAAATAATGGAAAAGATTACTATTGTTTAAGTAGGATACCACAGTGTGAAAAAAATTGTCATAGCAGTATTTTTTTCTGCATTCTTTAATTTCATCAAATGTAAACCCTTGTTTCATTCAGCTGGTACCAACCTGAGCCTACATAGAAAAATAGGATCTGTTTTTTGAGATGACATCCGGCTTTGTTTGGCCACAATGACAGTTTTGGGAGACAGCCTGTGGAGGACTGCTTCTGCCTCTGTGATGAACACAAACAATCCTTTCTGAAATGCTTCCCCTCAAATACTTGTGTTTGCTCATTGCTGCTAATTTATCACTGGATTTAGTGAGATTTTCTTTCTCAAAATTGCTTCAGCCCCATATTTTAAGTGTGTGTCCAAACTAGAATGTGCACACGTAACACACATAGAAACACATGTAGCTACATTCTGCTATATATCACTAATAATTTACAGTGGAAATATAAGATTCAACCAGTCAATGAACACATAGGACAACATGTCTATTTGCCTTTAAAGCTTTGATGTGAAAAATAAAAAATTATTTTAAAAAGAAATTGAGCAGTGCTGTCAAATTTTGCCCAATATGTAAATTAAATTAGCTATTAAATAAAATGTGGGCAGAAAATTCATTTTTTAACCAATATGAAATGTTAAAAATAGCATTGGTTTTTCTAAAACACTTTAATTTTAAAGACTTATCGAGGAAATAAAGCCAAATGGTTGTTTAAAGCACAGGGAAAAAGACTGCAAGGGAAGAGAGAGTAAGTACATGCTTCTCACCCACGTACTCATCCATCAGTCAGAGAGGGGCTTCTGCCCCCCATTAGGTCAATCTCCTCAACAGACCCTCCAGCAGAGGAGGCAGTGAGTCCTGTAGGTCATATTATAGCCCTTAAGGCATTGTTCAAACACAAGCATGAGTCTTTATGGCTAGTAAAAGCAAATATAAGACATAAAAACAGAAAAAAGCTTCCCTTCTGGTTAAAAAAAAAATAAATTATCTCCAAGTGTATCTCAGCTGTAAGATGGAGCAAAAATTCAGTAAACACTCAAAAAATCTCTGCTAAAATGGACTAATTTTCATTAAATAAAATAGAATAGTAGAAGGACAATTTTACTTCTATGGATATCACTGATCATATTTGGAATTGCTGTCTTGTTCATATTGCAAAAAAAAAGACTGTGGAAAGTTGGAATGGTTGCATGAAAAGCACTAAAAACAAGTGAAGTGACTGAAGAAAATTCTTTTACTAAATTAAAGAGCTGAGCACATTTAGTTCATCAAAAAGAACACCAAGAGGTGACTTGATTACAGTGTCTGAAGACCTTCACAGGGAAAAAATAGCAGGTACTGAAGAGCTCTTTCAGATTACACAGAAAAGCATAACAAGAACAAATACGTAAAACTCTTAAGAGAGACAAACTCAGCTTAGAAACAATGACATCTTCTTTTCCTAGCAGCTAAGGTGATTGTTATTGGGAAAAAGAAAGGGGTAATTTTTCCATCCACTGATGCTTTCAAATAAAGGTCTGCTGCTTTACAAAGGATTTGCTTCAGCCAAATACAAGTTACTAGACTCAACACAGGAACATTCAGAAGAAGTGCAGTGACCTTTGGTATGCAAAGGTGACACAAGTAATCATTCTTCTGAATCATTATTTCTGTAGATCTTTAAAGACTTCACCAAGGGTTTGGATAGGGAAAGTTTGCTTTCAAAATATAGAAGAATTAGCATTACATTTTTGCTTTAAGAAAATCAGAAAACTGGGGAGAAATGCCTAAGAAGATTTTTTTTAGCCTTGAAAAAGCAAATATCTGAAAGACTTTATATCTCACATTTCTCATTCCTTGCAACCTTAATTCAATTATTTTATGTGTGTGCCATCACAATCATATATACCGTATTTTCCCAGCACCCCTTTCCCTTTTCCTCCTCCCTAGCCTTCCCATGGAAGAATAGCAAGGAAGTGCTGTAAAATAGAGCTACTAAAAGGTTTGATTCATTTTGCCTGGACACATTGGCTTCTGTATGAATGAGGTATTGGCCCTTAAACTTGTCAGGCAGTGTAGATTAAGTCATACATTCATTTAGAAGTTTATAAAATTCAGAAATGCTTTTGAGAATCTGGACTCAATCATCCAAATGTTTTTGAATGTTTTTAATTAAGTTTCTAAAAATTATTAAATGCCTACATGCCTCTGAAGATATGTGCCTGCAGGTTTAATCAAAAGTCCAGATAAAGTAACAGTGACTGCTGTTGCTGTCAGACCCTTTCAGGTGGACCCTGAAAAAGTCCACAAAATGAGGGATTTGCCTGCTTTTCTAGAGCTCATTCTATTGCCCCAAAACATAGAAGGGAATATTTTTTTGAGGTCTGGGATTTTCCCACCATACTCTCCATTAACTTGAACAAGGTCAAAATAGTGATTGGGTAAGGGAACTTTGTCTTCCTTTGCAAAATTAAAATTCTTGATCAAATACCTGAATTTATTTAATTTAAAATACTTCTATCTGCTTTAATTAGTTTAGCAGGACAGATAGGGTAAACCTGGACATAAATACAGCGTAAGTGGCACAGTGGCAATTAATGACAAACATTTTATTAGTGTCTGAGGTACAAGTTTTAAAGACCATTATAGTATCTATAAACCATGGCTGTATAAGCTGCTCATGGGAAATCTCATGTCTAGAAAATGGATTGTCAAATATTGGGACTCCGTAACAGAATTGCAACTTTTCTAACACTACATAGGAATAGAAAGACTCTCATTTAGACCAGGTACTAGAATCTAATTTCAAGTGGTAGAAAAAGCTCTGATCTCTTAGGTTGGTGGATCTCAAGGCTGTCTGTAAAGCTATAAGCAGGCCTCAAGCATCTGTAGGCTAATAACTGGAAGATATATCAAAACTGCAGAAAAATAGTCAAGATTAAACACAACACTTTCATTTAGATGCTATTTCTTTTAATGGGTATACGATGAAAGTTTTATAGAGCAAGTTTTAAATTACGTCTCCTTATGTGTCAAAAGTAAAATTCTCAAAGGCATCATTCACTTTCCAAAAATGGAAAGTTCTTTGAGACTGACTTTAGACTGACCCCTAGAAATTTTCCCCCATTTCTCAGTAGACTCATCATTACTGTTCTTTTCCCTCTGGATCAGAACATAATTTGCACAAGCTTTTAAGACAGTAAATAAGAAGAAATCACACCTCCAGCCTAGGCTATCAATGAAATTGTGGTTACAGAAGAGGGAAGCATGCTACTAAGGATCTGGTGTGCTTTCAGGAAAAAATTTGCTAGTAGAGCCCCTTAAAGTTATTATCTCGAGCAGAGGAGAGCAGTGTGATACTAAAGTACACTGTAACATTAGAAAAGCAGATAAAAGGTGAGAAAAAGGCTCTGGCCAAAATTTTCCTGTACCATAACAGGATGAAGTAATAAAATGTTCCCTGCAGTGTGAAATGAGGGATGGGTAAGGGAGTAAAACTAATAAATACACTACAATATTCTCCAGTTGCAGAGGGAAAGTACAAGAGCATAAAATACAATGAGGAATAGCAAACACAGATTTTTCACAGATAGCTGGGTAAGTGAATGAAAATTAAAGCTAAAGCACATCTAAAGCAAATTCCAAAAACTCCTATCAGCAGGATGCAGGCTCTGTTCCACTAGGTTCCTCTGAATGAAGTATATGGAGATCAAGCAGCTGAAAAGCTTAGTCAGGAAAGCTCTAAATCTCAAGGCTATATTCTGAGTACACTCAGAATAAAACTGCGTCAGAACAGGAAGGAAAAACCAAAAAAACAGTCCAGGAGGATCTATTCCAAACCCATACCATGTCGAAAGGATGGCTCAGCTCTCTCTTGGGTATTTGTAATCCAATATAAAATATTATTGACAATATGAAATTTAGTCTAAGGTCATTTAAAGAGAATATAAATTAATATGCTGCAGTTTTCATGTTTGTATTGGGTTATATGACATTATCACGTTTTAAATTGCCACATTTTAGCAGTAGAAGACCTCAGATGACACTTTAAATAAAGGAAAACATTGTTACTGCACATATTTAATGGTTGCCTGCCTTAAACATCAAATCATCTAGGACATGACAAAAAATTGTTTTCTACAAAATTATATCATACAGTGGAATTCTCTTTACTAACAAGCATCTAAAGATATCAATTTTAAAGCAGCTCAAAAAAGAAAAGCATGATTTTGTCATTTATTCTCCCCCCAGAAAGCATAATCTATGTGCATGTCAAAAGGTATAATTAAAATCTTCACAATTTTCCACTCCCATTCCTTTCTTCACTGCACTAGCCATAAACTGAGCCTGAACAAGGTCTTGTAGATATAGATTGGATGTAGAAGCTTTTTTCCTGAGCTAAAGGTTCAGGTTTGAATTGGTTCAGGTTTGAATTAGTTCAAGTCTACATATATTGTGGTCAATGTGGAAGAAAATTCACACCACTTAACAAAAATGAACTAATTTTTCTCCTTCTATGATAAAGGCTTTTAATATTTTTATGTGAGCTCAAGAGCCTCCCATTGAAGAAATTATAAAATGGTAGCAAAAAAATGCTGTGAAATTTTTGCTTCCATGGCTTTGGTAGGAGACCTCAGAGGTCAAGGTGCTGTGATTCACTGTGGCTTAAAATGCATGAGAGAGAATGCAGAATTTCACTAAATTGGTACTTTATCTAAAACCATTATGTCTAATAATATTATTAAATAGCCTGGACAATTAGCTTAGGCTATGTACCAGATTTTTTGCCCTCTGTTGGTAAGTAGAGGTGAAAACTGACTTTGTCAAGCAACTGATTCTGTCTCTTGAAAAAGTTCATGCTGCTGCAGATGCTTCCCAGTGACCAGTCATGCTGTGGGGAGTTCCCAGGGTGTTACACAGACCATCCTAATCCTTTTTACTTGTCACAGGTACATTGCTGTAGTGGATATTGAATCTCTGTCTCTGGTAATGTCCACCTTTCTTGTTGCTCTTTTTAATTGGGAGAATTTTATTTTGTTTTAAATAAAGGACATGACTTCCCTTGGCAAAGTGCTTCCCATGGGTTTATGTGAGAGGGATTTGAGCAGGACAGATATAGCCTGGCAAGGAGAACAAATCTCGTGCTCAAGGAAACAAGGACAACTGCTCCAGGAAGAGATTTCTCAGGCTCTTACTTTTCTTGTTGGAAGCAGATAATAGTTATTGAATGTTTGCTTCCCCTAGATGTTTCTGCAGGACAGAAAAAAGGAAATAACTCAGAAACCACTAACTCAGTGATCTTGGGGTATCACTATAGGTATCACTCTTGTTCCCAAAACAATGCACCTGGTCTCCATTTTGCCACAGGGGTGAATAACAACTGACCCAGCTGGGAGTGTTTTATAGGACAACTACCCACTCAGATGTGTGGAGACACAAATCTCTGCGCAACACTCCCATAATCAAGTTTAATGGGGGACGAGGGACTTGGCTGTATAACAAATATAAGATTATGTGGTAAGACAACAGATGCACATATCAGTAGTGAGCCAGCTCGGGGACGAATCATCAGCCCCTCTTAGGAGACAGCTGGGAGGCTTTCCCTGGACTCCACCCATTTATCTGTTTTCCTCACCTGGCTCAGGGAAGCCCACAGCACAGACCAGCTGAACACACACATTCCCAAAGGAGATGATTCTAGTGAAATGCAGAAAACTTTAAGTCACGATCAACAGAAGTGCACAGCTTGTAGCTTCCTTGGTGAAAATATTCTCCTGTGTACTTTAACAAGCCAGCCATTCTGAAAGGTGTGTCTAACAGCAAGTCCTGATGCAGTCCATCATCCAGCAGCATGGTAAGAAAAGCTTTTCTGAGTGTGGACACTAAACAAACGTTGAATATATTGTCTGAACTAATCCTACCATGCAGCTTCCTATCTGTCACTATTTAAGAAGGCTTTTTCCAGTTGCCCAATGGTAGCCACAGTGGCTGGACTACCGACAACACAGCAGGAAGTGCATTTAATAAATACAAAATCCTCTGTGTTCCACATGCACCCCAGCTAAGTTGGAAACCCTAGACATTCACTCTTAATGCATTGCTGACCTGTGGAGCAGACATGAGCAGCTGCATGTCACAGAGGTGGATTGATATAAGAAACTGAGAAAACAAGAAGGTTCTCTTCACTTTCTTACCACATATTTTCAGAAATTTGTACACAGAAGAAAATTGTCCTCTCATACCACTGCAGAGAACACAGAGATTTCATTGAAATTAATGTCTCAAAACTGAAAATAACAAGCTGCCTAAAATTAAATTTCACTTTCATGGAGATTAGAACATGAATCTGATGAGGGCTGAACCCTCTCTCTTTGGGAGAAATAAATATTTCAGAGATAATTCACAGCCTGGCATGACAACTTCCCAATAGAACCATGTCAATTTAAAGCACATTAACAAATAATCTTTTGATGTTATTAAAATCTAGTAATAATTTTAACCAAGATCTTAAATAAAATTCATTTTTGTGTACTTTTTTTTTTTAAAGTGCTGTGCACTTTTACATATTCTTTATTTATATCCTTTTTACATTTGAATGCCAGCATGGTCAGATATCCCTCTTCCAGTATCCTTGCTGCATTTGTGCACACCCTTTTCCCACAACTAATCCAGTTTTTGCACTCATGCCTGTCTGTAGACAAAACTATATTTTCCTCCTATATTTACCTTCTCTTCATATCTCTCTAAATTCACAAAAGAAAATAACAATATGCAAAGCACAAAGTCTTCCATGAGAAGAGCACAAATTCCACACTTTGCAGGAATTCTTCCCTGCAAAGAGCAAAAATTCCACACTTTGCAGGAATTATCTCATATTTAGAGACGGGAGGACCAAAATGGAGACCTGAAGTATACTTCCTGGAAGTTAAGTGTAGCTGGATACTTTTCCTTCAGAAAGAAATATGTAACAGGAATCAAAACTCTTCTTGGGAGCCCATATCTTTCAGAGGATTTAACTTAAAGGGACAAAATAATCACAGTTTGAACACACAGTGAGAGTCGGCAAGACAGGAAGATTATTTTCCCTTGTCCTTAATGTGTCCCAGTCAATCCAAATCACCCAGTCAAGAATTTCCTTTCACAACACCTTTTCAGCAAATTGAAAATCCTCTCTCAGAAAAAAAACCCAAAAAAACCTAAATGATCCCTCTCTTCCCTCATTTCATCCTCTTCGCCAGAAGGGCCTAGCCCAGCCTGCCCTCCCCAACACCACCTCCTCACTGTGCACCCTCTCTGCGCTTCATCCAGGATCATGAGCTACCCACCACTCTCCCCTCCAACAACAGGCAAGTTATCTCAGCTTTCTGCCTTGCCAGCAGCCAGACTGGAAAGTTCTAAGTTTTCGCTTTATTCCAGTTCAAAAAGGTTCTCTGTAATTCATCTTGCTTCCAGACACTGATTCCAGTTATGCCTTTCTCTGAACTAAATGATTACCTGGCTGTTAGCCCAGCGGAAATGTCTGGATGGATACCAAATTACTTTTCAGAAGCCAAACACATTACTCACTATAAGCTATAGCCTCTCTTTAATACTGTCTGCAGTAAATATTCCTTTCAAGCCCTTCCTCTGCTCTCCCTGCCTATTTTCAGTATCAGCTCTGAAGCTGATACCACAGCATGACCATGAGTTGGGTTTCTTGTCAGCTTATAAATCCCAGGTCTCACTTCGTCACTGTCTAGGTGAGTTTTAAAAGTATTCAAAATACTTCAAAATAGTAACATTTTGTTTAAATGGTCTGTGCTTGTCAAACTATCGATACTCTTTTATAAGCCTGTCATCTTTCATGTTTCCTGTTGCCTTGTTCATTGTGCCATCTGTAAAAGCCTTTGATCAGTCTTCAAAGTTGTGGTGGAAATTATGTCACGTTTGAACTAACCCTGCAGAACTGATCAAAATTACCTCCATTCAGTGAGGTAAGGCTAAACGCTCTTTGAAATCTGTGATGAATTGCTATCAATTCATTTGATGCCTCTCTGCTGGTAGTAGTAATGTGTCAGATTTTTGATTAGCAAAAGAAGTGTTAGAAGTCCCAAACTTCAGAAAGTATGGTACAGTTCACCCTTTGCCTTTAGCAGCCAAACCCTTGATTTCATAAAAGAATGAAATCATACAGACTCCCGGCAATAGAGAGCAGGTAATTCAGTTAGATCGACTCTTCTGGAGCTTAAATTTTCATTTCAGAACAATATTCTTTCCAAATATAATTCAATAAAATTAGGACAATAATTTAAAGCAATTTAACAAGTAATCTCTTGATGGTATCAAAATCTATTATTAGTTTAAACCAAAATATTGAATCAATTTCATTGTTGTGTACTTTTTTAAAAAAATATTTTCATTTTTGTTTGAAATGAATGATGAAGAAATTTTAAAAACAATCTGGAAAAGAATCAATTTTATGTGACATTCCTGGATACACTCTTCCTGTTATGTAAGATGCCCTTTAGTTCAATGCATATAAGAACAAAAATATATTAGTAGTAAAATGTTTTCTTCAACATTAGACTAAGCAGAGGATTATAAGGTTTCTCTTCACCCTGAGGAATCAATCTACATATCTGTGACACGACAACTTCTTAAAAATTCTTGAATGTAGAAAATTATTAATTTAACTGGAAGCTTGAAAGGACCTTTTAAAACAATTACAGGATTGGCTCTTTGGGATCCTGTTGATATCAGTTGGTCTCAGTAAATTACTTCAGGAACAATGAGGGTAAGATAAATACATAGAAAAAGTGCATCTGGGGAGGGTGAGAGAGCATCTCCCAGAGTTTTATCAGAGTATGTTTATTGTTTTGATAAATGCAAATCCATAGTTAAAACTGTAACTTTGTAGACAGGAGTTTTTCTTCCCTGCAGCTGTCATAATTAACTACCATTTTTTTTAGAGCTAGCACTAAATTTTAAACAAAAAAAGTCATGAGGGAAGACCAATGAAGAAAAAAGCCTTTTTGCTTCCAAGGACAATTAGGGTTTTTATCCCCTTCAGCCAACTGTTTTACCCCCAGAAACACCTTCTAAGACCTTAGAGGAAAAGCTAATGGGGTTGAGGTAGATTCTGGTCATGCCAAGAACCCCACAGCTGTAGGACTTTCTTCAGGTGAGGTCAGATAACTTTACCTGGTATCTGCAAACCCATTTCATAGATCCCCTCCTCCTCCTCCACAGGGGAAGACTGTTCTTCCCACACAGTGCCTGTATTTCCCACCAGTGCAAGAGGCAATGTGATGCCCTCTGTCTCTCTTACTCTCTGCCCAGGAAAAGCAGCAGCCAGAGGAGAGCATTACAGCCCGTGTGCCGTGGCTCAGCATGGCCTGTCCATCCCCCCAGCTGTGTGCTGGCTGACCTCAGAGCCCCTTGGGAGGGTGCATGAGCTGCACAGCTGATGGAAACCCGGGGGCAGTTCCTGCAGACCAGCCACACTGGGAGAGCTGACTGCCATGGGCATTAGCAGAGTGCCAGTCCACTGTATACTCAACACAGAGCTCTTACTGCACGTTAAAAATGACCACTCTATGTGTGTCTGAGGAGCACAGGGTGTTTAAAATAGACCTGCTCTGGCTCTGTTACAAGCTCTAGTGATTAGTCTTTGGCTTTTAAATCTAACTATTGCTGTGTATTTAAAGAGAGTGAATGCCAGCCTCTCCATTTTACATGTGAAGAAACCATGAAGTGACCTTGTCAGGACAGGAAAAAGTGTTGAAGCCTGACAGTAAAAAACAAGAGAAGAATCCAGGTTTCCTGATAAATGGTTTAAGAGGCCAGGCTGTTGACACTGTACTAAAGGACCATTCCCAATCAGACTTCAACACAAATCTCTCCTCACGGGAGCTGTATCAAACTCAGCTACTTTTCTGTCGGGAGCTTGTACATGTGATGGAAGTGACATTCTCCTGATATTTTTCCGTCTGAGGAAACTCTGAGTTTTCCCTCTCAGCAGAAAAACATCCCACCAGACCTGTAAGAGATTTCATTAACCCAGCACTCTATGCACAAGCATCACTGGTCTCCATAAGCTTCTTCAGCAGCCCTTGTGCTGAAGTAGCAAAACCAGTCCTGTTGTGGTATTAAAACAAGGAATTGGCCAAGGCCTGCCTATACCACAGGCTATGGCTGAATTTCAGCCTGTTTCTGAGGCATCTCAAGATTCTGGAGTCCCCTAGATCTACCACAGCATTGACACTTCAACACTTTGACTAAAAGTCTCAGATGGCAAGGGGTCTTTTATTTTGTCACCCAAAAGATGACCCAGTGTAAGGCCTGGAATGTCAGGCAGTTGGGCTAGATAATTATTGTAATTATTTCAACTGAATTATTCTAACAATATTAGATGTTTCAATAAGCAAAGGCAGAAGGAGTCGTGCCTGCCTTGCCTGCCTGTCCAGAGGGAGTTAGGAGGAGGAGAGCAGATCTGGGATTCAGAGTTGAGAAATGGCAGCAAACGGCTTCGAACAATGCCTGTACTCAGCTGGAAAGTGAACAAAGAGCCCCAGTATATCTTCATCCCACTTTAGAATTGTGGCAGCTGAAGGAGAGGTATTGTGAGAGGGCTGGGGAACAAGATCTGCCTCTCCCTTACCATCTTCTCTCACAAACTTCCCATAGACCTTGTCTTTCCTCACAAAGGGACATCACTGCAGGTTACATAGTTCATAGGTCATTATAATCCATCCTGAGACACAATCAACTGTTGGCTTCTGTATACCTGCACTTCAGCTAATGATTCTGTCAGTGGTTAAACCATTTGCCACACAGAAAACCTAGGAGAGAAGCATAAGGAAAAAAAACAGCAATGGGTGTTTTGTCATCTTTATTTATTTTCTACCATGTAATTGAGAGATGGCCAAGGGAAAATTCAAGGAAAGGCTAATGTAGGAACTAGAAGGAAAGTGAGCAATAGCTGTCTAGAGCCTCACAAAAATAGTCTTAGGAGGGTAGCAGAAGGAGAGAAAAAAGCAAATATATATGCACCAGTATAATCCATGCATGCTAACTTTTTGGACTCAGTCTGGATTTATTTCCACTGCCCAGGCCAGTTAATCAGCTATCTTGGTTACTGACTGATGGCTTAGAAAATCTCTGCCTTTGCAACTGTGTAACTATTAAGTATGGAATCTCTTCTCTTGAAGGAGAAATACAAAAAGAAATGAAATCTCTACCCTGAATGAATGGCAAAGGGCACACAGGGGTATAAAAATCCCAACATCACAAAACTGGAGCCAACCTCTTTTTGTAAACTGACCACAGGCACCTTTCTTTATTGCACTGACTATTAAATGGAATTTTATTTTCATTATTCAAGAGTATTCACTTGATTATAATCCATCTTTTTTAACTACCCCATCAACAACTTCAGTGCTTCTCATAACTTCTCGTTATATCAAGGTTGACTGTCACTTCATCATCCTGCAATTGCTTGACTCTTACCATGCATGCTTTACAAAAGAGAATCCCTTCCAAAGCCTCCATTTTTTCCATGTACAAGCTGATTTTATTGGAGCAATGAATACTCCACAGTTCTGGGATTTTTTTTCCCCAGAAATTTTATCAGAATTCAAAGAGGCTGTGGAGAAAGAGTCCAAAAAGTTGCATGATTTCAGTGCCCAGGATTGCTCATTATCACCCTGCTGAATAGCACTGGCCAAGCATTCCTATAGATTGTAAATGAAAAGGACAAAAAGAGAGAGGAAGCAGAGTGCAAGCTAAAATATACACCAATATACAAGTGTAAGTGCAAGCATAAGTATCACTGCATTTCACTGAGTGGATTAGTTTGATATATTCACTAACAGAGACACAGAGCTTTCTCCTCTATCCTGAAAAACAGCAGAAAAGGTATTTCATCACCTTCTCTGCTTTCTTCAACCCAACACCAACAACTGGAGTTAAACACTGCTAAACACAGAAAAAACATCCCTTGCTTTACATTAAGCCATTCCTCCTATCTTTATCATTTCCTGGCTTTCTCTCCTTGTTAAACAAAACATTAGGAGCCAAGGCAATGCTGTATCAGTGTCCACATGACTGGACACATAAGCTGTCCCTCGGGGTCTCCTCACAGTGGAAAAAAAAGCTGCCTTGTAGAAGTTTCCTGCTTTCACTCGAGCTTTTTTCCCTCGGATGCCAGCAGCGTCTCATCCCTAGAGGGCAGCCAATGAACACAGCTCCAGGCACAAAGCTCTTTCCCTCACGCTGCGGGATTTATCACACTTAACCCGCTCGTCCCTTCTGTCTCTAACACAAGTCCGGGAAAACCACTCTGACTGACAAGGTTTGGGTCATTTCAGTTACTTTTTTACAGTTCCTCACGGTAGAGCTTCCATAATCCACCCGCTCCTCCACCCTGCCAAACTTGGGGACAATCTTTTGCACCTCTTCCAACCGGTAGCCAAAACCCCTTACCTTATGATGACAAACATGACCAGGGAGTTTCCCACCAAGCCGACAACGAAGACCACGGAGTAGACAGCGGTGATGATGATGGGAATGGCGGGGGAGATGCTGGTGTGGTTGTGCTGGCCGTCCCCAAGGACCCCAGTGGCATTGCTGTCATACTCTGCCCAGCCGGGGATCCAGCTGCTGCTGGTGCTTGGGGGCCAGCAGGGCCCTGGGGAGCAAGTGGAGTCTGGCTCCTCACGGAAAATCTGGATGGGGGCATCCATAGGGGTACAGTCCCCACAGGCAGCAGGGAGACCTGCAGGAGAGGGCACACAGCAGGAGGCAAGTATGCTGGGAAGAGGGAAGACAGGGAAAGAAACAGCAGTATTTTCACAGCCACGGAACGTTAAGACCTCTGAAACTTGTATACGTTAAGGGGAGCTCTGCTGCGATGAGAGCTGTAATTTGCCAAGCAGAGATTTAAGCAAATCACATTAATGTTAAATGGTTGCAAGTTTCACATCTTGCTATGTAATGCTGCTTCTCCAAGTGCACAAGGAAAGTTTTCATCCACTTTCAAAGGTTGCAGAGTGAAGCAAGCCAGATGGGAACAGCACAGATCCACCCCCACACTTTAACCCTGTCTTTCCCATCTTTCACATTTTAAGTTAAACTCTATTCTGACAGGGGCTCCTCGTTGCCTAAGCTCTGCTACAAAGGTGAAGGAGACAGAGAAACCCACCAACTCTCTGCACACCTGCTTTGACATCCTGCCTTGAGTTATTTTTTCCTGATCCCATACCTGCTTTCATAGGAAAGACATATTAATGACAAAAAATACCTCTTTCAGTCCAGGAAAAGAAGCGGAGTCCTCAAACAGGTGCTCTTTGCAGGAAAAGAAAAGAATAAAGCCACAGTTCTTGGCTCCTGGAAGTGCCACTGACCACCTAGGACTTTTGAATGTGAGGCACCTGGTCTCTCAGAGAGGCGTGCAGGCAGCAGAGCCGGTTCCCAGGCATGAGCCGCACCGTGCAGCAGCAGCAGTTGCTGCTGTTCCAGCTCCCACCACTTCGCCTTTTCTCTCTCAGGCTCCCTCTGCCTCCCTCTCGCTCTGCCAGGGCTCCAGCAGCACTCTGCGCTGATGCACACGTTCTCCACTGTCTCTGTCCCTGCAGCTCAGAAGCTCACATGACTTCTTTCTAAACACTGAGGTGCAGATAAATTAAAAGAAAAGCAAGAAACAAGTTCTGTTATGAATGAACGCTTATTTTAATACACTCCTCCAAGTTCTCTTTCTTCAATTCCTCTGCACTCCCAGGCCTCAAGAAATAATCCTCTTTGCCTTATTGAATCCCACAGGCTTTCAGACTAGTAGACAGTGAATAAAAGAGGTATTTTAAGTTTAGATGCCTTGCCTGATCCATCAGCTCTTTCGTGCCTCAACTCCCCAACTGTATGTCCTAAACATTTCTCACTGGGTAGCTGTGCCCCTGTTCCATTGCACCTGCAGCTTCAAAGAAAATCAGAAGCTGGCTACCAAAGAAAAGAGGGGAACCCAGCTAGCTATATAGTTTTTCCAATCTGTTCCCCACCATATGAGAAGCCCAGAATTCCCTGTAGCACTGTCAGAGCTCCATTCTCCCAGCTGCAGCCAGAAACGGGGAGGTGATGTGTACAGAAATCACATCCCTCAGAGCTTAACCCTAATATACTCCCTAAAGCAGGATTTGGTAAGACACCAATATGTGTGTTCAAGTATCCTTTAATCTGCACACAGACCTTGAAATCCCCACCAGAATTCTCTCTAAATGGCAATTTGGGAGAGAAGAGGCAAGACCCTGAGTTATTTCTACTCATTTGGAAGAGGCTGGAAACAGCCAGACTGGCTGCATCTCAAAGTGTGCAGCAGGAAAACCAGTCTCTGGAGGAAGAGAGAGGCTGTGGGTTTCCCTCAAGCTTTTCTAATCTAGAAACTTTACTTCATGCTCCTCTTGTTGAGCGCCTGTGATCAGACTGAGTTTTCTATTCTGAACCAGTTTTTTATTATACCTATAATCAAGAGAATAAATTATGTCAGCTCTGAGCAAGAAATCATGTAGGAGGCGTAAAAGGTACAGAACCCCCTCTCTTCGAGGAGAAGGCTTGTTCAAATGTGATAATGGCTTTGATAATGGTGATAATGGTCACTATTTTCTCCAGAACTTCAGTAACTGCTCACGATTTTGTGTATAGAACTGTCTAAAAGTTTCACATTAACTAACGATGGATAAAAATGCAAAATAACAAATATGCAATAGAAACGTCCCTAAGCCAGGGAGCAGTAATCATTTTTTTGAAGAGGAAGTGAGATCCTAACATAAAATGTACTCCTATTCTGTTTTCATCCTCTGCTATCCATGGTCTCCTGCCCATGTACTGAAGGGAACCCCTGTTTCTACATCTTCTCATAAATTACTTTACTGGCAATTTTCAACTTCTTGATAGCATCTTCCCCAGAATTCTCCATATTCTGCAATTAAAATACACAGGAGAGATTTAAGATAACATTTTTTTATCATTCATTGATAATTTAACTCTTATGAGCAATCATTTTGTCACTCTGCAATTGCTACTGGTGGATCAGAAACTTATATATGGGGAGGAAACCTATTATTGCTCTGAGTAAAACTAAAAGCACAGATGATACAAAAAAGTAAGATAAATAACAGACTCACAGTTTTTTCAAGCACCAATGGCTGGACAGTAAGCTGCTCATTCTCTGGCTAAATTCTGTGCTGAAACTCTCCGTGGATCTTAGAGTTAGCACAAAAAATATGTGCTCACACTTGTAGTCACTGACCCTTCATGGAGTTTGCATTGTAACTATATGGGACTGGAATGAGGTGGAGCTTGTCCACAGCACTGCAAATTACAGGTTGAGCCAGAGGCAATGTTTAAGTTGCCTGATGCTTTTTGTTTATTTGTTTTCCATGTTGGAGGCCCAGCTTTGACTCTTGGTTGCTGTAGGACTTTGTGATACAGTAGAAAGTAAGTACTTGACTAAGGAAATGGGTTGCCCTCCAAAAGTCAAATCAAAATCATATGCACTGTTAAAATTTTTTTTTCCTTATTTGCATTGGCTTTGCTAATGAAAACCTGAATATCAGGATTATCAGCAGCAACTGGTCCCACTGCAGGTACCAGAAACAATCACCATGATAGCAAAAGGAAAACTAAAGGCAGAGGGGGAAGTGTGCCTCATCATCTTCCTCTCCTTCAACACCTAACTGCACAGTGACCCTGTGCCCTTCCCAACAGTCTTGTGGAAAAGGGCAGGAGTCTTCTGGGGTCACGAGGGCAGAGACAAGCAGGGTTTGCAGGTGACCCAACCCAGACTGCCCACAGGCCAGCACCAGAAATCCCTGTTGCCTCCGAGGGCTGACATCAAACAGAAGGCCCTGCTCTCAAAGGAAAGCAAGGAAATATTTTAGAGAAGAAAGACAGCATAAAAACCCACATCATCTCATGACCCAGCAGCAATTTTCCTCCAGTAATGTTCTTACAAACATGTGGCTTGCATGTCCCCCAATTTTTTGCTGTAATACTTTAGACCCTATAGTGTTCACCTCACTGGAAAACACAACAGAAATCACTTGGACTTTTAAAATTAAGAATACAAAACTATATATCAAATGCCATAATTATAGAAAATTGATTACGTTGTAAATTTCAGCCCTCAAAAGTGAAAAAAATACCACGTTCAGCTGCCCAATAGCTAGGAACTACAACATGTGCATTTACACAAATTTTTATTTTCCCCAGGCTCTCTGCCTCAATCAAAAATCATCTACACAATATTGCTAGATAAAAGTGAAAGGGCAACCATAACCTGGGAATTTTGTATCTGTAAAGTGTTTTCCTTTGCAATCCTAGTGAAATCCTTTGAATGAATAGGAACATGTGGGGAGGGAAATATGTGATATTTAACAATAGCAGGTAGGAAGGGCTTCAGCACTGCCTTTTTTCTTCCCAAAAGCTAAAGAGCTGCCCCCATCAGCACAGCGTTTTCAAACCTTAATGATGTGGTGGGACATTAATTCAGCCCTGACTCAGAGGTAAGAATGAACCACCTTGAATCACTGGCACGACCCTGTGCAGCACCATGCAGTGTGCTCACCGTGCTGCAGCACAGACCTCAGCACACTCAGGCTTTGAGTGAAAGATGTTTAGTTCCTGACATTCTTTCCCAGAAAACCATGAAACCTTCTGGGTTTCAGTCATGAGTGCAGGATAGGACAGACCTTGAGGTTCAGCCATGAACTGTAACACTGGATACTTTGGAACAGGATCGTTTGCAGAGATCACCTTCTATTCTAGAGGCTGGAGAAGAGACCACGTGAGTTAAGAGTAGCACACCATCAAGATGCTTCTTCAGCTAATATTTGCTTTTACTATGTGTTTGACCACAGGCTACGATGATAGTGAGCCTGTGTAAAGGTAAGAGATGCTGGAAACACTTTCTGGTGGCTCCAGTTGCCAAGGAAACAAAGTTCTCTTGTCTCTCTGCATCCAGAAATGTTAGCTCTCTGTGTGAACACAGCTCTCAGGAAATGGTGTGTTTTATGCTCTTCAAAGACCTGCAAGGGAAAGGAAGGGGGGGAAGAGAGATGAGAAAATATATGCAATGCTACCTAAACAGCTTTTGTACACATAGTTTGCTCACAGCAGACTAAATATTCAGCATAAGTCTTGTGCTTTGCTTTTACTTGCAGATACCAGAAGTTCATGTTACAATTTTTAAAAAATTCCTGGTACAGACCTCCATTGCCAATTCAGAAACCAACCCAATAAAGTGCTGAGACAGCACTGGGATAGCTTCTGTCCCAAGACACGTCCTCCTTCCACAGAAAAGTCACTGGGTGGTTATTAAGAGACCAGCCACCCTCAAGCTGCAGGGAAGGACTGGGGGCAGGTGTTGAGAGGTTTCTGACCCTAGGACTTTAAAAATGAGAGTAGAAAAAGAGCTAAATGTCAGTGAGGAGGTCAGTGGCTGGGATTAAGGAGTTCAGAAGACCCCAGCAGGACGCCATCCCTCTTGCTCTGCTGTCACCCTGCCTCCCCCCAGCAGCACTTCCATCACAGCTGGCCATGGCATGAATGCCAGGACCCTGGAGCAGAGGCAGAATAGTCTAAACAGGTCACCACTCTGCCATCTTCCTGCATTTCATTTCATCAAGATCCTCAGCTGGAAGTTTAATAACTTCTCACTTTTCTGGAGCAGGCTGACTCCAGAGGAAGTAAAAGGATGCTTAAAGAAGATAAATGTGAGATACAGAACAACTTTTAACACTTCTCTTTAAAAGAGAAAACTCTGGTACTCTTCAGATATCTGTATAAGGATACAGATATCTCATCTACAGACCAGCTCCTCTGATACAGATTATTTTTAAAAAAATAAAAACTAAACAAAAAAAACCACACAAACCAACCAAACAAAAAGAAACAATGACAGAACAAAACAATTACGTCTCTCTAGTGAATATTTACAACTCCTTCTCCTGTGGGCATTATCAGTTAATCATCTTTCACAGCAAGTTGGCTTCCCAGCATGTGGAGTTCTGCTGGTAAGTGGTTACACTCTTCCAGGGAGGGAATGGGGATCAGCTGACACAACTTGAACTTCCACCCAACTTTGGTTCTGAGACAGGAGATGATGATCATGCCATTTGTAAGTTTTATGGGAATAAATAAAAGCCACTTTAAGATTAGCCTGGTCGTTTCTTTTTAGGATGATCCCAGTGGATTGTGTGGGATAAGTACTGATTTTCCCCAAAGAGCTCAAGATCCTGCAGAGTCTTCTCTTTAACTTTTTAGCAAGAAAAGAAGGATGATTCATTTCCAGGAAGGGTAAGAACTCTGCTGATTATATGTCAGTAAAACCTAAATCTTAATCTTCTTTGCTTCATACTTAGAATTGTTTGTTGACTTATTCTAGTGCCTGGCAGAATTAAGAGTGAAAAATGATGTAGCTGAAGCTAGAGAAAAGTAAATTTTTCATACAGCTTCTAAATCTTGCCCCTCCCACCTCCTCTGCCTCCTGTTTTTGGCACTTTCATTCATACATAATTAATGGCTTAAAGACAATCATTGTGATGAAAGGGGGGGTGAATTTAGCTCTCTAAATAAGGGTTGTCCCTGCTCCAGCTGACTAAACCAGTCTCTGCTGACTCTGGGACAGAGTGGCTGCTGAGTGAGTGCTGGATGGAGAGGGGATGGCTAAACTCCACATAGTTGTTCCCCCTTCCCTTTTCCCAGGTAGTCAAGTCCTACTAGTCACCAGTGAATGCTATAGAGAACCTGGAGCTGCCAAGCAGTGCAGTAGTAGTGATGCTAAGAGTGGAGAGTGTCAAGTAAAACAAGGTGTGGGTGCCACAGCTTTCCCCAGTGCAGGGTTAGTGGTCTTATTTAAACGTGTACCAGTAAAGCTAACAAAACAAACCCTCAGGTACCTGAAATTATCTGGGTTTATTTAAGTCACACTGAATAAGGGGCCAAAAACCAGCAAGCTCGAACTCTAACTTAAGGGTTGGGGTGAAGCCCAAAAGCTGTCACGCTGTCCAGAAAGCCCATTTAGCCAGAGCTCAGCCGGAAAGAACACGTGGTCCATGTGTGAGGGGAGAGGAGCCCCAGCGGGGGCTCTGGCAGCGGGGCTCAGGTGGCCCTTCACAGCCATCTCCCCCCCTTACTCTGCCTGCACTGCTGTGTCTCCTTGCTGTTTTCCTCAGGGTTATATTTCACAGAACCACAAGAGGTTTCATTAAGGATGGGAAAGACCTGTAAGATCATGTATTTGCCAAGCCTACCATTAAACCATGTCCCCAGGTGCCACACCTACATGGTCTTCTAAATACTTCCAGGGACAGTGACCCCACCACTTCTCTGTGCAGTCTGTTTCAGTGTTTGATAACCCTTTAGAAATCTTTCCTAATAGCCAATCTAAACCTCTCCTCATGCAGCTTGAGGCCATTTCCTTGGGTTCTGCATTTGTTACCTAGGAGAAGATACTAACTCCCACCTGGCTACAACCTCATTTTGGGTAGTAGTAGGGAGTGATAAGATCTCCACAGTGTCTTCTTTTCTCCAGGCTCAACAACCCCAGCTCCTTCAGCACTTCACCACCTCTACTGCCCTTCTCCGGACACTGGAGAGCACCTGAGTGTCTTTCTTATATTGAGGGGCCCAAAACTGGACACAGGATTCCAGCTGTGACCTGCCCTGCTCCTGCTGGCCACACTGTTGCTGACCCAAGCCAGGATGCCACTGGCCTTTTTGGCCACCTGGGCACACACTGGCTCATGTTCAGCCGGCTGCTGACCAGCACCCCCAGGTCCTTTTCTGCTAGGCAGCTTCCTAGACATTTGTCCACAAACCTCCAGCACTGCCTGAGGTTGTTGTGACCCAAGTACAGAATCTGGCACTTCACTTTTTTGAACCTCAGGCAATTAGCCTCAGCTCAGGGATCCAGCCTGTCCAGATCCCTCTGCAGAGCCTTCGTACCTTCCAGCAGATCAACACTGCTGCCCACCTTGGTGTCAGCTGCAAACTGACAGAGTGTGGACTCAGTCCTCTCTTCCAAATCTTTGATAGAGGTATTAAACAGGAATGTTCCCAAAACTAAGCCCTGGGGAAAGCCACTTGTGATTTGCCACCAGCTGGATGTATCTCCATTCACCACCACTCTCTGGGCCTGGCTATCCAGCCAGATTTTACTCAGAAAAGAGTAAATTCGTCCAAGCTGTGAGCAGCCATGCTCACAACTTCTTAGCAGTGTCAAGCAAAAACAAGGTACATATTTTAAGCCTTTCACAGTCATTTTCTTCAGCATATTTGATAAAGTAAAAAACAACATTTAAGCTCACGCATAAATGTCAAGAAGAGGAGAAATGGCCATTTTACGCTGCCTTGTTTGATGCTGTTACTAAACCGTAGATTACAAAGTGTGAAAATGAATCTGAAAGCTCTTGCCAATGTTTGGCAGCATATGGAAATGCTCCTTTTGAGACATTTGTTTAAATAAGCCATGCGAGAAGGAAATTAGCCTGGGATCAATTTGTCAATTGCTTAAAGCTGAGCTGGGTATAAAGCTGGAAAACTCAGGCTCCACTTAGAAAGGTACTTAGTGGCACACAGAAAATACTAAGTCAAATTTTATTGTCATTACTTGCTGTGTGTAGCACAATTAAATTCAGTGATACTGCTCATGGAATAAAAATACCAGTCTAAACATTTTATTTCCAAAAGACAAGGAGGAGGGGAAGGGAAAAAAATCAATAGAAGTATAAGAGAAAATTACAAGAGCAACCCAAGCTGAACAAAACCTACAGAAGGAGAAAGCGTTGACTAGGCATCAGTGCAATCTGAGTGGCATCAAGAAGAAATATCAAGGGAGAAATAACGGTTTGGAAGGAGAACAAAGAAAATCATCAAAGACTTAATCATTACACTGAAGTATGCCACATGGCTGGGTCATCTTGACCTTTTTTCTGATTTCACCTCTTTTACTGATAGTATAACTGCCTATTATTACAAATTGTCAGTGTATTCATAAAGTAAATGGCACCAAGGCAGTCCCTTTTTATTTTAATAAATTAGAATCTCATACCAGCTACTTTTCCAAAGCACTTTTCAATTGTGGTGAAAGAAGATTATTAATTGCTTTAGGTTGGTAATTGCTCTACATACCAAAGTATTTTTTTTTTTTTTAGTAAATGCAAAGATCCTTTAACATCTCAAGAATAGAAAGTATTTTATTGTCCAATGGCTTTATTTTCACTGTTTCAATAATATGACTTAAGTGAAGACACAAGTGTGTCTTTACTGCTGAGAGTTTATACTTGCTGTGCCACACAGTGACAGAAGCTGCTGCTTTCTACCAGTAGGGAGAGTTGGCCAGTCAGGCATCTTACACAGATGGCTGTAAAAGAAAATTAAATAATCTGGGGCTCATCCAGGAAGACCATCGAAGGACAATGCAGTAAACAAGCATAAAAATGCTTAAACTAACGAAAAAAAAGGGGGAAAAAAAAGAAAAAGAAAAAAAAATCACTGATTAGCTTTAGAAAACTCAAGATGTGCATATAGCTGGTCATGTTCCTGGCATGTAACCCATGGTTTTATTTTAATCCTACAGGCAGGAACTCTCCTAGAAAATATTCTTCAGTTCTTAGAAGAACTGAACCCAGCTGCCAGTTTCTTATGCAGATACACAGTTTCTAAGAAAATCTGCTTCATAAATAAAACCCATGTTATGCCTAAAGTTTATCAGAATGTAAACACTTTTTAGGTGCATCACTAAGAAATTTTGCACAAAAAAAACAAGCAAATTTGCTGAGACTGTCCTGTGATCAGCTAGCAAAACTCTTTCTTGCATAGCAGGTTTTCATCAAGCCAGAATAAAACATGTTTCCCAGAGAGGTGATAAATGCCCCATCCCTGAAAATATTCAAAGTCAGATTGGACAGGGCTCTGAGCACCCTGATCTAGTTCAGAATGTCCCTGCTCATTGCAGGGGGTTGGACTAGATGGCCTTTTAAAGTCTCTTGAAATCAAAGTATTCTATGGTTCTAAGATCTGCAAACAATTCATTTCTGAACAAAGTAACCATTTACTTGAATGGCACATTTTTACTACCAAAGATGGAAAATGGATGCATTTGCATTTACAGGGAGACTGAGAGAGAGGGGGAGCTCCAGCAGCTGAGGCTGGCAAATGGCACTTATTTTTAGGCTTTAGCCTTTTCTTTTGGAGCCAGCCCATTGCAGACAAACAAGTATTCAGAGAAAGCCAGATTGCTGCTCTGGTCTATTAACCAAAACTCTTGCTAGACATGTGGAAAGCCCAGACTCAGCTCCTTGCTCCAAACCAGAAAACATAACTGCCTTGATCCCCCACATGCTGACCAAGTGAGCCTGTTCCACCAGTAATTTCATTTTTCATTTCATCCAGAATATTCATACTTAAATTTCCAATAACAATTTAACCTGTAAATTCTAGCAGTAAAATTTACATGTTTCAATGTAAATGATAAAATCATTTCACTGTATTTTTAGGTGTAAATCTGAATGTTTTACTTAGGTCATTCAAATCCGAGCTTTTGACTGTTGATTGTGATTTTTTTATCTTGATTTTTACCAAGTGTTTATGGGATATTGTATACTTTAAAGTCACATGATACTTGTAGAATGCTTGATACACCTCTTAAATTAATGAAGAGTTAGGAAAGTGACAAAAACTATTCAGATAAGATTTATTTTTTCAGCTAGTTAGCAATAAATTCAATTCAATCAGACAAAATTGTGGGTCTTTTAGCAAGATAAGTTTACTAATTATGAAGTTAAAATTGTTACATAAGAGGTTAAAAGTCATAAAGAAAAACTTATTTGAGGAAAATTATGTCCTACTGTTCTGGAATAGTCGTGTGAGTGTAACGGGATTAAAATATTTATTTCAGAATTGAAAATGATGAATCCTTCTCATGCTGCCTATCTGTGACCCACACAGCATTGTTTCAGGAACCACAGAGTATGTGTCATCTCAGAAGGGAGTTTCAGAGCTCACCTTAGACATTTCCAGGGATGAATCCTTTTTCCAAGAAAATGAAGCTTATATAGACAGGTCCACTGAGTGCAAAGGATCATCATGAGGTGTTCCTCTTTATATTTTTCATAAGAATGAAAATACGTCTGGCAATTAACTTTCCCTCCATTATGAGGAGTACTGAAAAATAGGACCAGCTTCTAGGAACTGAAGAGAATAAAAGAGACAAGAGCTATTCTACAGGAGAAGCGACACTCTAAATTTTGTATGTAGCCTGGACAATAGAAGAATGAACCATTGGAGCCCCTGCTCTTGTACCTTTGTTGCCTCTGAAAAAAAAAAATGGAATGATCCTAAGGCTGCTGCAAAGAATTACATTCCTGGGCTTCTATAGGTGTCATGGGGGGAAAAAGCAGACGAGGTCTTCCTATAATTAGATTTTCTCTTATTTTGAATGTCCATGGCAACAAAGTAATGAGGTCTCTTCAGAGTTCATGGACATCCCTGCTGTTGAGCCAAACCCCAGGAAAAAAATCAGTCCCCCTGCTCCTGGAAGTGCTTCATGCAGGCACACCAGGTTTTAGGTGAAGGTACCCTTTCAGGGATGTTGCCATGGAAGCTTCTTAGTAACTTGGCTCTGATAAACCTTTGCTGTGCAATTACCAGCTGGTGGTTTGGCTCAGAGAGCCTCCAGTCCCTTGGCACTGTGATTATCTGAGAGTAATGGTGTGCTTGAGCTGACACTGGTATTATGTGCCTGTGGTTTGCCTTGACTTGTCAGCCCTCCATTCGAACTGCTGGTTTTCCTGGTCACCCCTTCTCCCTGCAATTCCTACTCCATGACTGCTAGTTTACTCCGTGGCTTAGTATATTTTACCAGTCAGATATATATCAGGGAAAAAATCATAAAGAAATAGAGTAAATATTTAATGAATAACTGTTGCAACTCAACAATTTCTGCATATCTAAGGCAATAAGATGGTGATAATCAGGTGAAATAGTAACCTTGTCTAAATCCTATGAGCTTTCTACAGACATCATTTCTGCAGCAATTTATTTCAACAAGTTGAACACTGGTTTTATTTATTGTTTTGCAGACTATGTTCATGAATATTGTTCTTTACAGATTCTGTCACTTGAAAGGATAAGCAAGACTTTTTATCATTTCCAGATTAATAATTTCTCCTGGAGAAAAGGTGCTTCTGAGAGAGGAGCTAGGTTCAACATTTTCGAAGTTATGCACTATATATACTCAAAACTACTGCTTTCTCTCTGTGATTGCTCCATGTTGCTTTAGAGTAATGCACAAATGGACTTTTGGGGTACACTCCACTTAAACAGTTTGAATCATAATTATGTATCCAGAAGGTAAATGAATTGCACATGATCTTATCATTTTGGTAACCTTTGTATATCTGAGGTTTGAAAAGGATCTCTCAGGATGTATGAATTGTTACATGGATCTTCAAAGTGGTGTAGCATTATGATCTTCTCAGTACAACCAAGAAATAAGAAAAAGAAAAAATAAGAAAGGATGGAAAGTAATAGAACACAGTATCATTAAGTCTGGAAAAGATCTCTGAGATCTTTAAATCCAACCATTAACCTAACACTACCAGATCCATCATTTAACCATGTCCCTAAGAACCACGTCTACACATTTTTGAAACACTTCCTGGGCTGGTGATTCTACTACTTCCTTGGCAGCCTGTTGCAGTGATTCCTTTAATTCTGACACAAATGCATCTATAGGTGCAACCACCATAGATGTATCTTCCAAGTTATAATTTTCTCCTCTTGGGGAGGATTCAGATTTGGGGGCTTTAAAATTCTATTAAATATTAAAACAGATTTCAGAAATGGCTCCAAAGTAAATTATTCCATTAAATACCTGGCTGCACAGCTATGCTTCCACCATAGAAGATGTATGTATTTTTGTTTCTAAAATACTATACATGGACATCCCCCCCAGAGAAGGAATTAAGGTATTAAACCTTTCCCACAATTGTCTTTAAAAATATTTTTTGCTTTTGTCTTTCATAATTTTTCACTCAACAGGAAAGACATATTTCCCTTTCAGTCAAATGTCCCATAACTTCATTCTGAACATAAAACTGCTGATCTCTTCACTGTGAGATCCAAACTTAATTTCTACTACATACATATTTGCATTTTTAGATACAGACATAGACATGTTTAGAAAATGTAATGTGAGGTAAAATAGGACAGCTTCCCTGGTTCAAATTTAGACTTTTTTATCTTCTGAAGTGCCAAATTTGTTCTGTCTTGATGAGCTTAGTGACTCTTCCTCAATTAAAAAAAAAATTGTTCTACACCCATCAAGTATTTCATTTAAGCAGCATAAAGACAGTTACATGAAAAGAAAGAAAATGGTAGATGATATTGAACATCTTCTGAGAGTTGTATAGTTTTACCAAAACTATCATTCCCCTTTTCATGTAAAGTCAAATTGTCAGTAGTTAAAAATCATCAAAATCAAAAAAGACAGGCTATGCCTGACTGAGAAGGAAAACACTTCCAGAGTAAATAATATTTGAAAAGCTTGCTTAACCTACCCTGTCCTAAATGTATTTCCACTGAAGACTGGAAAAACAGAATAAACATTAAGAAAATATGCTTCCTTTGAAAAATGTTCCCAATGGCTTAGATGGCTCCAAGCAGTTGTTGGGATTAAGCCACTTTGTCAAATCACTAAGTTCAGCAAAATAAGCACAAGGTTGTGGCACCAACTGCTTGCTTTGCCCCACAGCAGCCAACAGAAAAGCATCATCAGCAATTCCTGGAGAAAAATGAGTGGCCGCCATCTACAAGAAGCAAAGAAAATCCCCCTCTGCCCCTTCCCATATTCCCCAGTGGAGGGCTATTCCCAGAGGGTTTAAAATCAGCCTTTAAGTTACTGCTGCAGTAGGAGGAGTTGCTCAGATGTTGCCCTCTCTGAGATACTGCTTTTCAGTTTTTAGGCAAACTTTTAATACTATATCTCCTTGTATTTTTTTCCTTCCTGCTAATTTTCAGCATTTAGTTTATTGATTTTGAGACAAAATGGTAAAGAAGAAAAGAAAAAGATACACAGAGGGAAAGGACAAAGAGGAATATTATAAGGCTGGGGAGAGAGGACAAAGAAAGAGGCAGAGGCAAACAAAAGCAGATGACGGTTTGCCTCCTGCCTTTAGACTAAGACATAATAACTATAGAAACTACATGTAAAAAAAATTATTTTTTATAAGGTCTGTAGAGCAAGTCCAGTCTAAGAAAATAGTCTGTGATTATTTTTTAGCTTCTGAACAGAGACAGTAAACATAATTCTGAGCACCTGAATAGATTTTCTACCTGTTCCACTTTAGTATTTTTTTCCATAACATATCCCATCAGCACACAAATCATTGAATGGCATAGAATAAAAGCAGCTGAACATGCAAGGATTTGAGAGGTATCTCCCCATATTTTTCCAAAAGAGAGTCACAGAACAGTAGCATTCAGAAGCTTTGATTTTTCTGGCCTGCAGTAAACACAAGACTCAAGGCTGTCCAAGTCAGACTACAGGGAATTACTAGTGCAGGGAATTACTACTACCACCACCATTTTATGGTTCATTTTACTGCTCATCCTTTTCTTCTACAAGCTATGTTCAGCAGGACATCTACAAAGCAAAAACATTCAATCATTATGTTCATCTTTTCCTCCATGTTGGCTTTTTACTTCAGAAGTCCATATGAAACACCATAAAATTACTTATTTTCCACCTCATTACAAGGTGGATGTGAAAGTTAACCTCCCTTACAATCACATTTATTAAGTTTCTTTTTAAAAGATGCTTTGAAGTAAATCACCCAAATAAATTGAAGGTACACGTGGGAAAAAAAAAAAAAGATCCTCTGAAGTTCTGTGATTTCACTGCTTGATGTCTGCAGGTACTCAGCACTGCAGCTGGTGAGGTCAAATTTTTTTTTTCTCCTTTTGTTAGACTATTTTATTGCCTGCTGTTCAGTAGTCTGATATGGAGAACCTTCTAGAGCCACGAGAGCAGACTCAGGCAGGCCCATCAGCTGATAAACATTTGTTGCGTTCACCTCCCCCACTGTGAAATTAACTTTTTTTTTTGAATCAGAAAAACAAAAGATGTGCTCAAACCAGCAGAAAATCTACCCTGGGTTGAATGCTTATTCTCCATTTTTCTGCCTTTGCCTTCCTGTTTTCTCCCTTCAAAACCCTGTAGTCTTTGATCCAAGAATGTATTTATAGAAAAAAAAAGAGACACTATTTCACAAACCGCTTTGATACTTCCCATAGGACCAGCTGTAAATCTGAGGTAACAAAAGCTAAACTAAAAATAAAGAGAAAATCCTGAGCATTTTCCAGAATAATTACAGAATAACAACCATTGATTTCTTCACCATTATGACTGTATCTGACATTTACAATGTTTATGGGTTTTAGAAAACATAGTAAATGTTTCATAGCTACATGAAAGATGGAATTTTCTACACTGAATTCTTCCTAACTGCATATCCTGCCTTCTTTAAAAATCTTTTAAAATATTTCTATCTAGTTCTTATGTAGAAAACTTTGCATATGCTTTTGTAAGAAGAATTTGTTGAACTGCCTCTTTGCTGTTAAATAATAATTAAAAAACCCCTACTTGAAAGGACAGTTATGCTGCCATTTGAGTTCTTCTAATTAAACCTACATAAAATTATCATTAATAAGTGTCTAAGAAAAATAAAAATAATTTAGTATGAAAGCAATTTTTCAACCTTTTTTTTGATTATGAACATAATTGAGTATTTAATATTTGAAAGGGGAACCAAGGATGGATATCAAGTGGCATTTTTAATTTTAGAAAAAATGTACAAGTAACAAATATTGCTTTTGCTATGATACCAGCATAATCTTCATGGCTACTCTAGAATGCAAAGTTATAAACCAACTTAATTGTCTACCTAGTTTATGTACAGTCTATCTAGTTTAAATACATTCTACCTAGTTTATATATGTTTTGCAGAAATAATGTGCTTCTAGTCTAGATAAAATGTAGAAGAACATTGTTTCTGAAGTTAATCAGCATGTTATTCCCAAAGAACCACTCAATCCAGACCTAGAGACACTAAGAGATTGTAAAAAATGCACTTTTCCTAGTGGACAAGTGGTGCTCAAACTGGCATTTGGAAAACACAAATTTATAAAACACTTCATCATATAGTACATTTTTAAGTGCACTTGGTTTGGAAGGAATTATATGCACATCAATTCTGTTGGTTTCTACTTTCCTGATATAAATAATAAAATAGTGCACTGTGCCCCAGACAACCAATCTAAAGTAAGCCAGGTCAGTGATCACCATGGAGACCTTTAAGAACTCTTAAATGCTTAAAAAATAAAATTAGCTGTCCTAGAGGTACTGGAATAACTCTTCCTCTTTAGCATCTGCCTCATATGGGGCTCCTAACGTGCCCTTTCTTTGCCATCCAACCACTCAACTTCACTAAACACATCTCATGAAGTAAGTAATTTTGATTAATCCCTTGACAAACTGGATTTAAAATAATGAATAACTTCAAAAGCCATTAAAAGAGACAGAAAGAAATATACAGGTGACATTTAGTTTTCTTAATTTTACCTTAAAACAAGTGATGAGGTTTCATACCTACTGAACTGTAGGCACTCTGTATGTAGCACAAGGCTGGAGATGAAAAGAAGATAGGATTCTGAAAACACTGTGGTCCAATGAAGCTGAGCTTTTTATAAGTAGGGACCAGCCTAAGAGAAGTTAAAGATGCATAGAAATTTCTGCCCTTTCAGGATGTGATGCATAAAAATGAGTCCCTATAGTGGAAAGCATTGGAGAGCTGGGTTTTAACACCAACAGAAGGAAGGAACGATCTTCCATTAATCACTGTCTAATCTATTTTATATATATAAGGAAAAGAAAAAAGAAAAAAAAAACTAACAGAATAAAAACTGTGAGGATGAGCTCCTTACAAGGAAAAATGTCAACAAAAAATAAATCTATGTGACAACAAGTCCATAAATAATTTGTTTACAGGATTTAGGCCTGTTAGGGCAGGTTAAGAGGAGGATCAAGAAAATTATCAGAGGACTGGAACAATGGTGTTATGAAGAAAATCCAAGAGGGTTGAAGTTGTTCAGTCTGGAGAAGAAAAGGCTTCAAGGAGATTTCACTGTGGCATTTCCATGCTTAAAGGGGGCTTATAAGAAAGACAGAAAAAGGCTTTCCACCAGAGTCTGTAAAGACTGTACAAAGGCACATAGTTTTAAACTGAGAATAGGTTAAACTAGAAGGAATTTCTTATGGTGGGGGTGGTAAGACACTGGAACAAGTTGCCCAGAGAAGCTGTGGATGCCCCATTCCTGAAAGTGTTCAAGGCCAGGTTGGACAGGGCTTTGAGCAACCTAGTCAAGCAAAAGATGTCCCTGCCATGCACAACAAGAGGTTTGCACCAGGTGATCTTTAGAGATGCCTTCCAACACAAACCATTCTATAATTCTACAGTCTTACAATTTTTATCCTCTCTAAGTCTGGTTTAATAATGAAACCTACTTGTTCAATATAAATCAAATATTTTATCCAAGGTTTATAAGAATAAATCTTGCTACCTGTAAACAGGAAAGATCAGTGTAAACAACTTGTTTAGAAAAATCAGTTTCCAGAAGAAAGGAAGAAAACCACAATATTATTCATAAAAATTGAAGTATTTATCAGGAAGAGAGGACTTTCTGTACCCAAGCTCTGTTTGTGGTTACTAAAGAAAGAACTCCTCAGCCATTGCAGCTACATTGAAATAAACCAAGGACACTGAAGAACATCCAAGGAATATTTCATGAAGAAACAGAGATGTTGACTCAGGGTGAAAAGGTCAAAACTAGGCAGAAAATAAGCATTAAGTATGGAACATACCTGGGGTTTAGAAATAAATGCATTATTTTCTTCCGGAGGAAGATTGCTTAATAGGAGCAGGAAATACAATGATGAGAATACTTTTGGTTTCTGTGGTTCGGAAATAAATTATGGGCTATGACACATAGCTGTGTGCTTTGAAATAGATGAAAAAGCAAAATGAGGAGCCTTTCCTCCATTTTAAAGACAGAAGATTGCCACACAGACATTTCTGAGGACAAAATTTTCATTTAAGTAAAAGCAAGCTACTGGGGTGCATATCTACTTAAACATGTATCAACCCATTTCCCCATCAGTCTCTTATTTGGACTAACATTTAAGCTACTAATGAAAGAAGTTGAATTTGCAGAGCTTATCATACTTTGACAAGTGTGTTGTATTGCTAGTTATCTACTGGCTGGGTTAACACTTGCAAAGTTGGTGGTTTGCTTAAAAGCTGCATGTGGAAACCAAGGAGGTAGGTTAAAAATTTTTATTTTGGCTACTGATTAAAATGACTCACATGGACAAAGTCTGGAGAAATGAGCCAAGGGTGGCACTGCACACACACAAGGATATGTTCCCCATTTGTGACACCCAACAGTTCATGGAGAGCCAAAACATGTGAAATGCTGTTCCACTTACTGATGGAGCAGAAAATGTGGTTTTTGACAAACAAGCCAACAAGACCCAGTTTTGAGGAGAGTCAGGAAGTATCTCCTGCTTTTCACCTGCTTTGGGAAGTGCAAATTTTCTGCAATTCTGTCACACACATGCCTGGATCACCAAAAAAAAAAAAAAAAAAGGTTCCTGCATCTTCATTACCTTTTGCTCCCTCTCTGAATGCTCTGGTATGATACTGCCTTGGGGATGAGAAGACATGACTGAGAGAAGGGTGAATTCATTCTTTCATAGAGCCTTTTGCCACCAGCATTGGAGGACGGTGCTGTTGCACTGGAGCACCAGAGGGTGCAAAGCTGTTTCAACCTAAGTAAAGACTGACAAGGAAGAGCTAAATCTGGTGGCCATTCTGCTGTCATGAAAGGAGCTGAACATCAAAAGCAAAGTACAACATGTCCTTGGCACTCACTTAGCATACAGCCACCATTTGCATTTGCACCTATTTTATGGGTAGGTCACTCACAGCCCATTTAAAATGCCAATTTTGACTATGTTAAAAACTATGAAATTATCAGACCATTGGCTTTTACCTTGATTTGAAGCTAAAATTGAAGAAGAGGAGCAAACTATTGGAAACATTACCTCCCATAAGGCAAGGTCGTGCCTTTGTCATATTTTCATAAACCAGCATGATGTTGATGGCTTCCATTTCAACAATTATTTTATATTTGCCTCCTCTTTTAAACTCTAAGTAATCAACATCATGGGTTTGTTTTCTAAAATATAAGTTGAATTTTTTTTCTTCCTACTAAATTAGTTTTGCATCTTTGTATTTCTACAATTGATAGGATTGGCAGTACTTGGACTAAGCTTACATTCTACTTTTTACTTTAGGTACATTTATCATACGTTATATTTACCAGATGTCTGAAAGGCTTTCAACAGATTCTTTATAAAAAAAACTAATAAATACTTATTTTGTTTGTAAAATTAATGTTTGTTTCAAGATCTGTTGGAAACAGTAAGCGAGGATTTGAAACAGAAATAATCTTGGCAAAGTAAATTACCATTTTTTCCTTGTCCAGCACTGATAAAAATGTAATTAGTAACATAATAGATTAGCTAGAGTATTTTCCTAGTTACGGAAATGAGTATATATTGGAGGTTTTTTATAAAACCCATTTCAAAATCAGGCAGAAATCTTGAGGTATTCTTGAATCACAGGGGAAAGGGAATAATCCACAAGAATAATGACTGACTTGCACTGAAATTTTTCTTTGTAAAGGGCAATGCATGCAAAAGGAAACAGAGGAAATAAAACTTATAAAATATTCTGAAAAGTAAATTATCAGACATATCCGATCCTGAGGCAACACATCTGCTTGGTTCCAAGCAGCTGGATGGAAACATCCAAGTAGCTGGATTGGAGAGCCTGGAAATTTCTCACAGCTCTACTATACGTGGTCACCTGGGGCTCCCATGAAACTGGAAACCCCAGAGAGAACCCTCTGCTGGGCCAGAACTCATCAGGATCCTGTCAATTGCCCACACATGGAGCAGGAGTTCAGTTCAGGAGATTCAAAACAGGGATTCCCATGGGATGCCCATGAGTTGGGCAGGAGAAAAGTTCAGTCCAGTCTATCAGCCTAAAAATAGTTCTGCCATGGGCAATAATGCTGACTTAAAGTGGGTAGAACTCACCTGATAGTGAGATGCACAGATGTCACCTTTTGACATCTGATACATCATGGCCCTGATTACTGGAACAGAAACAGGAAAATGAAGAATACCCATCTCTACCCACAAACTCCTTTTACTGCACTTAGTGGTAAGGGACACATTAGAGCCAACCAGATAAATGACAGGAGCATTCCTTCTGCCTAACCCACCTTTCCACAATATCATTTCCAGCTACTGTAAATTCATTCTACTGCTTTTTTAAATTTTTTTAAATCAAGGTCTCTCTGATATTTTAGTTCTTTTCTCTGACATTTATGTGACAGAACCATCCAATATTACTTTGTGCTAACCTGTCTTCCATACTGTAAATTTTTGATTAAAAGAGAAATTATTAAGAAGCATTTAATATTCATGACAATCCATATTGCTGTCCTTACACAAACAGCAAGGAAACTCATTATGTTGTCTTAGCACATTCTGTTTCTTTACAGCATAGAGTCACAAAGTAACTGAGACAAGGCTGCCCTGACACAGGGGAATCAAATAATTCCTAAGTTTTATCTGCAAATGAGTTATAAATGCTGATGCCTGTCTCCTAAAAGGCAGGAGTGCTATAGGAGGCTCAGGACAGGTAGCAGCTTATGCTCATTCCCATTTTCAGCACCCACAACCATTACAGCCACTGCACTGAATGCTTGACCAGATGCATTCATGGGAGCACTCTGAACATTGTCAGGTTCCTGTTCCATATCCATAGCATCCATCAGTGCTTGTTAGCAGCGTGCTTAGCACAACCCAAAATTAAGATTCTTTATAACAGCCTTCCTATGCACAGTGGTAGGCCATGCCTGCTGCAAATTTCTTATTCTCCAAAGAGACCAGCCATCTGCAGCCCATCTGCAGGGCTAGGGCTCTTCCAGGTCACTGGGCACTTGCTCTCAACTCAAAGTTAGTTCTCCAACTTCCCCCTAGTAGTCTGTGAGAGAGACTCAGCACATCAGATATGGGCAACAAAAAGGCTGGGCTGGCTTTGTGCTGAGAATGGCCACTAGATCAGGGGGTTGTTTTGCTTGAAGCTGAAACAGCAAACTATGAGTATCTCCAATCATCCTTGAGGACTCCCTTCAGAGATTAATTCAGTCCAAGCTCTAAATCTGTTTGAAGAAAAGAACAAATCACACTCATGGCTATAAATAGAGTAAGTGACACTAACTCATCTAAAAGAATATATTGTTGCTAAACCCAAATGTCCAGTAAAGTGTTCCCTGAAGAATATTTTGCTTACCCACACTTCAGTAGCTAGGAGGTCAATAAAACACTTCATAACTTTTGGAACTGCTATTAGGTCTTGATAAATAAATTATTCTATAGCCATATAAGCAGGCTTTATTCTTTGCTTCCTTTAAAATGTTAGTAACCGATTTTAGCAACCACATGGTCCAAGTGGTTTGTGCCATTAAATTAGACAAGTACTTCATGCCTCCTAATCCCATTCTTTAGAATGATATTCAAGTTATTCTTAAATACAAAGGGAAACATTATTGAAACTTGAAATCTTCCCCCCGAGAAATCCATCATCAATTCAGTATATGTTAGACTCCAGTATCACATACAAAAGGTTCAGAACATTTTCACTGCTCTAAGGAGATTATTGTCCTGCAGGGATATAAAAAATTTATTGGAGTTTCACAGACAGCTATTTTTATCCTGTTCTAGTTGGATTATATTCTGTCCGGAGAGAATGAAGAAAGGTCTCCTAACCTTCTAAAGATGACTGGGATTACTGGGTTAAATTCCACTCTTACTCTTATTCAACAGCATGGAGTTTTCTTTCTTGTCTCTGTTTATTTTCCCTAAAAGTTCATCTTTATATCTAAAATTTACTTTTAAATTTTCATAGTATTTTCCTTTTCCATTTTTTCAGGACATAACTACATTTCAGTGTAAAAAAAACCAAAATTTTAAAATTAAAATTATTTTAGTCCCTAGAAGATAAAAAAATATAAAATATCTCCATAGTTGTTTACTTTCATTGTATTTGGAATATTCCCATAGTTCACAGGGTACTGTAAGAGTGGCATTATTGATTTCCATGGTTACTGTGTCTCAATAGAGTATATATCAATTAAGAAATAAAAAGGAAGTTTTCTGACCACCGGCATCTTGAAGACTCAACACCTATAAAAATAGGAGGATTTTATGCTTTGTTTTTATTCCATTCTGATCAGAAATAAACATTTTTAGACCAAATCTTAGCCCTGCCTATATTTCAGTAATTCTAAAGTCTCTACCACCTGCTTTTGGAGACAGATGTAACACCATTATGCTTTGTACAGTGATATTCATCAGCCCATGATCTCCTTCAGCAGTGGGCACATATAATTTCTTCAGTTTAGCCAATATTTCTTTTATGTGACACTAACTGTGGCTTTGTTGAATCAGAACAGTCATGCTTTCAAACATCATCAAAAGGTTATTTCATCAACCAGGGTTTACCCTACGAGCTCCTGGGTTTTCTAGCACAGTGAATTTCTAAGGAAAATAAAAGGGATAATTATAAACGGTTCATTTGTTTCAATACAAGTGCTATTATCTAGGGCAAAAGCAAGGCACCTTTTATTATGCTTTAATAAAATGTTTAATCTAACTTATGTTTTCTTCCTGGTAAGAATGTCTCAGGTTGAGGCCCTGGCATCACTAAAGCAGTCAGGTTGTGTCCAAAATTGTCAGTCATAGCCTGTCACTTCTGCCACTCCCTCAGCCTCTTAAGAATGAAAGGGTGTGAGGAAACTAGGCTGTGGTTTCTCAAGCAGCCACAAGAGCTTCAGGGAAGTGTTCTTTGGAGAGACTGCATAAATGTTTTCCCTTTGATATTCCCCAGCTATGCTTTTTAACCTTGTAAATAACATTTCTGCAGCACCAACAAGCCTCGCACTGAGCTGGTTGTACACTCAGACTCAAAATAAAAACATTTTGTACCTGCATTGAAAAAATAATGGACAGGTTTATTCAGACACATAAAGGCTGTAAAATCTTGACCACTTTACTGTGCAATGTCAGCAGGAGCTTCCACTCCCCTGCAGTTAGTATGCTGAAACTTTCATGTGCTGGAGCATGTTTTCCCTCACTGTGGCCAGAAAGGCCCCTGCCAGCACAGCCAAGGACCAGGCATTGGCTCAGCCCTCTGCTACTCCAGGGAACACAAGTGTGACATTTCTTTTCATAAGCCACAAAAACCAAGCTACAGAAACCACCAATGTTGCAGAACTTGACAGCTATCAAAAAAGAAAATCCACAGAATGAGAACAAGACTTTTAAGAGGGTTTGGATATTTTTTCAATGCTTTTACATCTTACCACCAGTGATGTCAGTTAAGATCTTGTGGTTTACATTAAAAACCAGAACTCTATCAACCATAACTTCTTCATATAGAACAGGTAACACATTGGCCCACTGCTGGTCCAGGACAACATGTACTCATGTCAGTGCTATTATTATTATACAGATGTTTCCAAAGCCTGTCAAGATGTTTTTAAACATTTTGTTTATTCTTGAAATTTCAAAAATCAAACCCAGATTGAAGATGAACTTGTCCTTTAAAATGCATAAAAATTTCCAGTTTGTACACTATACAAATTTATATTTGTATATATATTTATATTTGTATATAAATTTATATTTGTATACTATACAAATCAATTTCAGTTTGAAACAAATGCCTGATTTAACATTTGTCAAAGAACCCTACAGGACTCATTCAATTCAAACAGCAGAAAAAAATGTCATAGACCATGAAGGACATCATACATATTGTAAAGTCCACCCATATTTGTAATGAACACCAAAAAAAATATATCTCATCTCAAAGATCCTTAATTCTCATCAAAATATTATAAAATTTTTAATAACATTTTTAGTCTTGATTGTGGTATCAAGGTACTATTTTAAATGTTATTGGTAAACAGACACTATTTTTAGAATGTATTTATTTAAGGAAAAACATTTGTTAAAGTATTTTTGATCTGAGATAGTCTCATATAATTTCTGAAAACATAATTTTGTCTATGTTTATACTTGTGCATGTCTTTGTGTATGTATATGTAAACTCAAACAGAAATATGCAAATATAAAACTATAACAGGTGATTTAAAATTTTTGAAGCCATTTTTAAAAGCTATTTTGTGCTTTGTTTAATTCCAGCAGTATTATTCAATTGCTGAGGAAATATTATATCTCTTTAATTACCATGGTTGAAATTTACTTATTTAAATGCAACATTTTCAATGTGGGAAGATCCCCAGGCTGGGCACAGAAGAGCAAAAAAGACAGAGGGAAGATTGCTTGGTTTTGACTTGGCTTTATCTGTGCAACTCTCCCTTCCTGTGCATATGCATTACCATGGCAATTTTGAAGGAGATGAACTGTTTTGTTATTACCTTCAGGATTTCTGCCTCATGCAGGGAACACCTTCAGGAGAGAGATGCAGTGAAAATATCAGTATAACTTTATTCATTATGCTTGAGGTGAGCTGGTGCCAAGAGCAGCCCAACACCATCATTGCAGCTGTGGGATTCTGCAAGAGTTTAGGTTCCCATTTAATCTCAGGGACAGATTTCTTTGTAATGTTAAATAAGTCCTACTGGATGCCACATTTGGTAAGGGAAAGGCAGCAATATTCCTCAACCTAACAATGACAGGTTAAGGTTGAATTAAATAACATCTTGCAACAAACATACATTTGCTCACAACTGGACAATTGTAAAATAAATTCAAGTCTTAATTCATTGCTGGGTGGAAAGTTGCATGGGCTCTTCACTCTGATACTGGGATACATATAAATCTACAAATCCTGAGGCCTCTCATTTATTGCAGGCTCTTTAATTTACCAACTGTCACAACTACCTATCTCCACAGTAAAGAAGAAAGGTGAACAAACCATATACATGTTCATCGTCTATTCAACATCCACTCACTTCTAACCTTGTTCAGATCAGGAATTCCTCATTTCAGAACCCTGTTGAAATTAGGTTTGTTGTCTAAATTTTTGGTCTATTCTTTACCCCAACTGGTTCTTAAACAGCGCCTTTATGCCGTGTATCTCTGTGGTGGGTTGATCTTTGCTGAACGCTGGGTGCTCACGCAGCTGCTCTCTCAGTCCCCACCCTCAACAGCACAGGAGGAGAAAATGAGATGGAAAAGCCAGTGGATTGAGTTAGGAACAAGGAGAACACTTATGAAGGACTGCAGTTCCTGCCAGAAGACCTGCTCCTGTGTGGGCTCCTCTCCACATGCTGCAGTTCCTACAAGCAGCCTGCTCCTGCATGGGCTCCCCGAGGTCTGCAGGGGACCCACCCAGCTGCTGCAGCACGGGATCCTGCACAGACTGCAGTGAGGATATCTGCTCTGCTGTGCTCCTCCATGGGCTGCAGGGGGACATCCTGCCTCACCGTGCTCTTCACCACAGGCTGCAGGGGAACCAACCTCTGCCCCAGCACCTGCAGCACCTCCTATTCCCCTTCTACGCTGACCTCGGTGTCTGCAGAACTGTCTCTCTCACTTATTTTCACTCCTCTCTCAGAGTTGCTGCACAACATTTTTTTACCCTTCAATACTTTACTACTTCAATATCTTTTTCAGAAACAACAACACCTGATGGTTGCAGCTCCAGGCATGGATCCCTCTAGGTGATGGATCCATGTTGGATCTCACTGGAACTGTTTTTTTTCTGACATGGGAGCAGTTCCTAAGCTCTTCTCAGAGAGGCTTTCTCTGCTGCCCCCACCAACACCAAAATCCTGCCACATAAACACAGTTCCATAGACTTATTGCATCTTTCCCATTCTATTTGAATTTCAGCTCGCATTAGGCCCAAATTTTGGGACACATCAGACTCTAGTGCCTACATGAGAAATATGAGAAAAGAAGATGAAGATTCATAAAAAGGCACTGAAGAATTCTTTTTATACTTTATAGAAAAGAGAAACATTTCATCGATCTTCTTGCAAAGTATTTACCTCAGTATCTTTGAGATTTGCTAAAGACAATATTTATCATT
>VZTR01012389.1:0-31068 GCA_013400775.1 Chaetops frenatus | reverse complement strand
AAACATACATTTGCTCACAACTGGACAATTGTAAAATAAATTCAAGTCTTAATTCATTGCTGGGTGGAAAGTTGCATGGGCTCTTCACTCTGATACTGGGATACATATAAATCTACAAATCCTGAGGCCTCTCATTTATTGCAGGCTCTTTAATTTACCAACTGTCACAACTACCTATCTCCACAGTAAAGAAGAAAGGTGAACAAACCATATACATGTTCATCGTCTATTCAACATCCACTCACTTCTAACCTTGTTCAGATCAGGAATTCCTCATTTCAGAACCCTGTTAAAATTAGGTTTGTTGTCTAAATTTTTGGTCTATTCTTTACCCCAACTGGTTCTTAAACAGCGCCTTTATGCCGTGTATCTCTGTGGTGGGTTGATCTTTGCTGAACGCTGGGTGCTCACGCAGCTGCTCTCTCAGTCCCCACCCTCAACAGCACAGGAGGAGAAAATGAGATGGAAAAGCCAGTGGATTGAGTTAGGAACAAGGAGAACACTTATGAAGGACTGCAGTTCCTGCCAGAAGACCTGCTCCTGTGTGGGCTCCTCTCCACATGCTGCAGTTCCTACAAGCAGCCTGCTCCTGCATGGGCTCCCCGAGGTCTGCCGGGGACCCACCCAGCTGCTGCAGCACGGGATCCTGCACAGACTGCAGTGAGGATATCTGCTCTGCTGTGCTCCTCCATGGGCTGCAGGGGGACATCCTGCCTCACCGTGCTCTTCACCACAGGCTGCAGGGGAACCAACCTCTGCCCCAGCACCTGCAGCACCTCCTATTCCCCTTCTACGCTGACCTCGGTGTCTGCAGAACTGTCTCTCTCACTTATTTTCACTCCTCTCTCAGAGCTGCTGCACAACATTTTTTTACCCTTCAATACTTTACTACTTCAATATCTTTTTCAGAAACAACAACACCTGATGGTTGCAGCTCCAGGCATGGATCCCTCTAGGTGATGGATCCATGTTGGATCTCACTGGAACTGTTTTTTTTCTGACATGGGAGCAGTTCCTAAGCTCTTCTCAGAGAGGCTTTCTCTGCTGCCCCCACCAACACCAAAATCCTGCCACATAAACACAGTTCCATAGACTTATTGCATCTTTCCCATTCTATTTGAATTTCAGCTCGCATTAGGCCCAAATTTTGGGACACATCAGACTCTAGTGCCTACATGAGAAATATGAGAAAAGAAGATGAAGATTCATAAAAAGGCACTGAAGAATTCTTTTTATACTTTATAGAAAAGAGAAACATTTCATCGATCTTCTTGCAAAGTATTTACCTCAGTATCTTTGAGATTTGCTAAAGACAATATTTATCATTATCCTCCATAACACTTCCTAGTTTTCTTTCAGTACCACTTGAATGAGATGACACTTTTTAAAACCCATTGTGAAGTCTGTAAATCAGTTTAGTGCTTAAAACACATGAAATTCATTATTCAAGCATCAGTGCTATTGACAGTATATCAAAAAGGTCAAATGAGCAGATTAAAACCTTGCAGTATGAATTAAATATTTCAGTTGATCTTTATGACATTGAATATATTTCACAGAGCAAGAGACTTGTACATTTCCTGTTAACAAATCTGGGCACATCTTTTGCACTTGCTGCTTGAAGAAGTGCAAAATATGTTTGGAGAGAGACAGATGACAAGCAATGAGGTAATAAGAATATGAAATTTTTCCCATCATTTTAAAGGGAAATATTGACTGAGAGTTGTAATAGAAGGAGCATAAATTTTAATCCTCCTAAATTAAAAAAAAAAAAAAAAAACATTCTGACTAAAGACATGGCCAAAGTTTTGCGTATGTGAATACCATATATACAAATAAATAATTTTTGATTTTTAAAGAATCCTATAAACAGTTTACAGAAGTCAGATTCACTTTGTAGGCTGCATGCAGTCTTTGCTAATCTAGGAAGCATAATTCTGAACATAGCACAAAAATCAGAGTCCATTAGACTAGAAAACCCAGACATTGGGAAAAAAATCCAGATGTAGGGATTAATGCAAATTTCTAATCATTATACTAAGGAATCCAGTTTGATCTGCACAAAAATAAAATAAAACAAAATAAAATGATGGAGGAAAAGGTGAACTGAATAAAAGGTGAACAGAATAAAAATTGTGTTGGGTTTTTCTCCTGGTCTCCAAAAGCAGCAAGCTCCCATGAAAGTAGGTGTGACTCATTTTTCTCACTGACCTCTTTCAGATGGGAAGTCGTCCCTATTTATGGAGGCACCGGTATTTATAGTCAACACTCCTTCAGACAGGACTGGCTTGACAGAATTTTATTAAGAAAAGGTCATTCACAGTCTTTATGCACCACAGTCACAGTTACCACAATTTTTGACACACTTCACATTTACTGTAAATTTACAAAACAGTAGAACCACTGGATGCCAAAGCTGTTGGATACCACTGATCACAAATGTTTTATAGGTTTTTTTGTCATTTCTTGTGTTTCCCTGCAGTTATTTTTGGTCTCCATTTAGTTTGCAGGTTGCTGTGTGACAGACACTGCCTCTCCAGAAAACTGCAGGAAAATTCAGATTAGAAGGATCTGCGGGGATCCAGCCACCTGCTTGAACTAGGCTGAGCTTTGAGGTCAGCCCAGACTGCTCAGGGCTTAATCCAGTCAGATCTTGAAAAGCCCCAAGGATGTGAACAGTACAACACTGTGACACTGTCTGTCACTTGCAGAAAATGTTTTTCCTTGCATGCAGTCTAAACCTCCCTTATTTCAGAGTGTCCCTGTTGCACATTGTTGCCCCACCATGGCCTGTTGTGAAGAGCCTGGCTCCCCCTTCTTAATGACCTCTCCACAGATACCTGGGGTCTGCTCTTAGGTGCCCACAAAGCTGACTCCAATCCAGGCCAAAAAAGACCCCATTCCCCAGCCTTTCCTCATGAGGTGAGTGCTCCAGTCCCTGACCACCTCATCAGCCTTTTGTTGAGCTTGCTCCAGTTGACTGATGTATTTTTCTCTTCTTTTTTTTTTTTTTTTTTTTTTTTTTTTGGTTGACTGACCTGAAACTGAATGAAGACTTTTGATGTGACCTCAATATAGCTGAGTGAAAGGGGCTCTGCTTATGTGGGTGTGCTGCTGTTGGTGCCACCAGGATGCCATGGCCCTTCCTTCCACTGGGGAGCACTGGGCTCATGTGCCCCTCCCTGTCTGCCACAGCCCCCAGTCTCTTCAGCAGAGCTGCTGCCCTTGCTGACAACCATACTTCCTTCCTAGGGGATGGACTTTGACAGTCAGTAATTCCTCTTCACTGGATTTCCTAAGTTTCCTGTTGGCCTGTTCCTCCAGCCTGTCCAGGAAGCAGCCCTGCCTTGGAGCATATTGGCTGCGTCCCCTCACTTTGGTGCCATCAGCTCATCCGATGAGTGAGCAGTGTTGCACCCTCCAGGAGACTGACAAAGATACAAAGGTTCCAGGACAGACCCCTGTGGTGCTCTGCTTCTCACCAGCCTTCAGGGACAATACACCCCATTAACCACCAGCTTCTGGGCCCAGCCATCTCACCAGTCTCTAGGGTTTAGCAGTGTCTGATAAAACTACAAATTAGCACAGCATTGTTGACCATGCTAGGCCTTTTCTGGTGGAAAGACTTTTCCTAACTGAGTTTTCTTGCCTGAGTAGCTGCACCTTCCAGATGTCATGAAAAGGAAAAATCAAACTAAACAGGCTTGTTTTTTCACATGAGACTATTTAGATTGTGCCAGGCCACATAAGTGTTCATGGCTCTAAAACGATAAAATACACAGTCAGACAAAAAAGAGAGACAAGTGGCCAATAATCCATGGGAGACCAGTATTACAAATCAGCAATCAAAAAAGACTACTGAGAAATAGAATAGAAAGAAATACCAGTCTGAACCCTATGGAGTAGTTGGGCTGCTTTGACTGCTGGTGTTTTAGTCTTTAAACTACTGTTTTTGAACAGTGAATTAAAGGAAAAAGAAAATAGCTTTGGTTGCATCTGCAGCTGTCTGTGAAGTACACCAGCAGAATAAACAACTGCACTACAAGGGTGACAGTTATGTTTGGCCAAAAGAAATTCATCACAGGAGACATCAGATCACTGGTTAAAGAGGTCAGTGGTGTTTCAGCCAACTGCTGTTGACACACACGGCCACCTCCTGATTTCACAGCAGAACAGTACCTACCTTCTGCCCCCAATAAGTTTGGAAGGGACTATATCCTGATGATAGGCCTGCTCCCATGACAGTGCACACACATGGTTTATATATTCTATAAATTTGTGCAAACTCTGTAAACATGCCTTGGGTAATGTAAGTTTCCCTGTATCAGTGGTGATTAGGTATCATCAAGTATTCCAGCCCTCCAAACTTACACCTACCACAGCTCTAGAGAATACTGCTGCTCATGTCCAGACGTTTCCTTCAAAGAAAGCCTTTAGCTCCATGACCTTACCAGCACCCAAGCTTCAGAAGAGAGTGCACCACACCAACATCCCCCTTTAAAGGTCCCTGTCAGCCTGGGGAGAAGAAACCTGACGAAATTGACACCTGGATACTGGACTAAAGCAGAGAAAGGAACATCCATGCCCACACATAGCTTTTATTCCTCTTAAAATAATTATTCCAAAACTTGGGGCTTTATAAATCAGCAGCTCTGGCTGTATATGTCAAAATTTCATGTCAAGCAGAGTTCTCATTCCAAATGCTCAGTCACAAGGTTTTTCTTGTCTCAGCTAAAAGAGAAAATGGATATCATGGTGCTATAAGCATGATGACTTCCCTGAAATAGAGTGGCATCTCTCACTCAGCATCACTCCCGCTATGTACTTTGTCTATCCAAGCATCTCAAATTACATGCGCTGTTGTTATTATAATAAAAATCTGCAGTTCCTGATTTGGATTGGTTTATTTCAGTACCACTCAAGTTTTTCTTTTCAGTGTAGGGCCTGGACTTAATCTGAACAACTGCCCTTTTAGTTGCAAAATTGATCAAGCAGTAATCCATCCACCCAACAAAGTTCTTCAGGCAGGATAATTCTCTGCTATATTTCACCATTCTGATTTTAGAAGCCTGGACAAAGCAATTTCCACCATATGCAGCCCTTTTGAGATTAAACATACATTTTCTCTTTTAGCAGTGAACAACCTACCACTCTTATTTACACCCACATATAAAAATGAAACCAATGGGTTTGGGCCTGGAACTGCTCTGTGGCTTTCCTTGGTGCCCAGAGAAGTTTCCTCCCATAGACTCAAGACATCCCAAGGGCCAAATTAATGAACACAACATCTCTGACCTAATTCCTGTTCATTGGAAATGTTGCTTCCCTGGAGCCAAAATATCAATTAGCTGCTCTTTGCCCAGGCACCCCAGGTTGCTAAGACTCAGGAGAAAATGTCTATAAAGAGAGGAGACATTCTTTCTGAAGCAGGCATTTCCTATCTCCAATTGTACATCTGTGCTGCCACTACAAGCATCTGAGACTCAGGGAAGGCTAAAAACATGCTGTAGCCTAAATTAAAATAATCATCAAATGCTATTACAGATAATGCAGTGCATAAGCAGTCAAAATACAGATGGCATTTGCATTTTTACCTTCAGAAGAATCAATCCAATTTTAACTGAAATAAAGCCACTACCATAAGGTTTTAGAATCATAAAATTATAAAATTATAGAGTTGGAAGGGATCCCTTAGGGTCGAGTCCAATTTCTGGCCTAGTTGAACATGTAATAATGAAGATGGTTTGTACTTGCAAATTAATTCTTTCTTCCTTCCTGTTTCCTAAAAGCATTCTTTTTAAACTGCCAAGTGTACTGCATTTGCAGATCTGTTAAGTAGAAAAAAACAACTGTGTGCTCTGATAGTATTTTGCTGTACCTTTAGACCAGCAGAAACCTGTCTGGTGTTCCTCTGCATTTGTATGATTTGTCGTAATCAAGTACCACAGGATTACAAAGGGTTAAGAATATCACCTTCTATAGTGAAACTGCTGCTCACTCTCACATTGAGATTTTTTGACATTATGTTTTTCAAGGTTTGTGCTTTGTATGGAACTTTCCAACCTCCCTTCCCCTCCCATTTGCATTTTTTAAATTTAAATGTGATTTTAGAGTGTTTTGTCTCCAACTCTAATCTGTCTAGGTAGCACTGAATTATTCTTTTGATTTAAATGCTTGTTGCATATTGTCACTCCTGTGGACATTATTTCTCTAGCAGAGTATTTCCCAAAGATCTGTATGTCCCAGCTCTGACTTAATTTTATATAGATATAGATATAGATATATAAACATAGATAAAAATAAAAAAGGAAGCTTGGCTGGCTTCTTCCTGCACCTTTTCTAAGTTAGCAAACTCCACAGTCTAGGACTATCATTCTGTCATCTTCCACAAGACTTGAATGTAAAGGACTCCCATAACACATGTAATGCATCAGTTCAGATAGTAAAGGGGTTTTAAATTAACCAGCTGTGTTTGGAGCCTATGGAACTGCAAGTACTACTGCAGCTGTGTCACCTCAGCTCACTGTCACATAAAGCAGGTGCTTAGACCTTGTGTCAGTGTCAATTTATTTTGAATTTCTGCTGCATCTTTCTGCCATTTCCTCAGAAACTAGATAAAGCTAGTGCTTTTAGTCGACCACAGAAAACAGATTTTCCCCATGCCCTGCACAGGGGCTTGTGACAGGGTCCAACATCCTGCACAGAAGTTCACAGGTAAAGCAGGCTGCAGACAACAACAGGGTCAATCCAGGCTCCTGAATCCCTAGTGAGTCCATTAAATGGGCTTCTGGAAGATGAAGAAAGTTGAGTTAATTTCCTGTCGGATGTCTCCATTATTTTAGCTCTGTCAAAGCAAATTAAACCTTCTCATTCTGATAGGCACAGTGTGTCACTTAGAATTCATTATGAATATTTGATAAGGTGTTGTTAATTTGTGGCAAGTTGATTGTTTATTCCTCACCCACAGATACAGCTTCAAGCAGTTACATAACCAAAATACACTACACACACACACACACACACACACACACACACATATATATATATATAAACACAGTTGAGTTCAGTCTGTGCTCTTAGCGAAAGAGCCAGATTTAAGCAACAGCAAAGTCCTTTGAGTGCTAAGGAGGACACATAGAAGGGGTTCTTGACAGCAAAACGTTTCAAAACCCTTCACCCACCTTCTTGTCAAAGCCTACATTTCTGTAGAAGTTCAGAGGTGCCTTTAACTAATAGCTGAAGAGCCTCCCAGACAGAAGTGCAGTAGAAACCCTCAACAAAAAAGGACTTTGTCTGAAAACCTAAAAACTGTGTTCTCAGATTAGTAGACCTTGAGAGATCTTGATATTCCAAAACTGGAGTAGAGCCTCAAACATAAATACCAAGTTTAAATTTCCCTTATCACATAGTAGTTTCAGCTGCACTTTTCTTTTTTAACCCAGCACTCAAGTGAATAAAGAAGCGATAACGAATAACCTTCCAAACATTAAATACATTGGTCTGTAAACTCCCAGGAGGCAGATTCCTCTTGCTAAAATGCATTTTGTCTGTTTCTCAGGGTTTCTTTCTAAAACTCCACACCCACTCACACAGAGCAGAATTAATTATAATCCATTGCTTTCGCCTTTATTATTACTGAAGAACACTTTCAATTTAAGATATAGGTCTATCACTTCTGCTTGCTTCTAGGCAGAATAGTGCTGAAAGGGAGGAAATAAGGCAATTAAGATCACTCTCCTCACTCATAAGAGCATGTACAACATTCAACTAAATTTATATTAATATCACTGAGAATTGTAACTTCTTAGGACAAGTTGAGAGCCAGTGTAAATTGAAGTTGCTCATTTGAAGGCAAGTGAATCTTTAGCACAGGTAGCTGCCTAGAAGTGACAGTGATTTATTCCATCTGAGAATCTAAGCTGGAATCTGGAAAAATCAGTGCTACTGTAAAAACATCAGCTTGTATAGAACCTGCTCATTAAATAAAATGCACTTGCTTTTGGACAAACAGATTTCCAAGTGCTTTTTTACAGAAGTACCTATTCTGCACTGAGCAAAGCATTGAATTCTGATTATCAGAGGATGCACTGCAGTCATCTCCCCATACAATGGACTGACTTCTTGCTCAGCTTCCACTTGGAGTGGAAGTAAGTGTCCTCCTGTCCTTGCCCAGCTCCAGCTCCTGTCCCTTGCTCAGCTCCAAGCCACTCTGCTTGGAGAATTCTTTCTCTAAGGAGCACTAGGGCAACACTGAAGGAGCATGGGGATCACATTCACCATTTGCCACACTGTAGAGCCCAGCTCGTGGCCATGCAGCTGCCCTGGTCAGACACAAGGGTCTGGTGTGCCACTAGAGGATATCAGTGAGTTTGTCCCCTTTTACTGCTGGTGAAGACTACTGCCTTTTAAACTGCGGGAAAGCACAAAATGCCACCCAAATTTCATTTCATAAGTGCATTATTCATCCCACAGGCATGTTTTTCAGACTCCTGCTTATGAAGGGACAGACTGCACAGGGGAGTTTGGAGTAGATGAAGGGGAGGTCTTTTGCCACCCCAATAATTCTGTGACCTAGTGCAAGAATGGCATGTGCAGACATCCAAATAGCACATGCACTCACCAGCCTGCCTGCTGGCACACAGCCACCACCTTTGCTGCCATCACCCCCTCCATGGGGCAGCACCTGGGAAGTCCTGCTTGGTCTGACCACCTTGGTGGTGGCTGCAGAATGTACCCATGCCAGTGGTGGTGGATGACTAACTCTGACTCAGGACAGCTTTGCTTTCCAGGGTCAGTGTCTGCTGCTTCTTGCCCTTGGGCATGTTGTGGAGGGCGGCTGAAGGAACCTTCCCAGCCTTGACCCACCATGACTTGGGCTTTTCTGAATGATAACTGGTCTGGCATCTGGTTGGCTATTTTCCTCAACCATCTTGTCATGGTTTTATCCAGTAATTACTGGTCTCCAGCAGACCTCGCATCCATCCACTGTCAGTTGGAAAAGGGTCATTTAAGGTCAACCATTCCCTTTTGGGTTGTTTTTATTCCTTACAACTCACCGGTTAGTCTTGTAGCTGTCTGGCAGGCCCCAGGTTTCAAGGGAAGGCTGAGTAGTCTCCTCCACACAGGCCAGCTTTTTAAACAGCAATCCTCTTCTGGAAGAAGCTCAATATTTGCATTTTCTTCCATATTTTAGCATAAATCTGTTCCTTCCCATCTTGAACAAGACTGCACAAAAGCCACATAAAATGGAAAGTGGCACTGAGAGATATTGTTGCTAGCCATGGATTAATTCCCAGTCTGGCCAGCTGTATATGCACCTTTCAGACTTCAAGTTAATAACAAAAAACAGTAAGACATTCCATGATCAGATGCAACTGGGGAAAAAATGTGTAAAGAATCAGTGCCCGGTGTCTGGCCATTCTATTATCCTGTCTCGGTAAGAACTGGAAACTTCTGGGAGAGAAATTGAAAGCAATAAAAGAAGGAATTGTATAGCATGATTTCATGAACAGGGACTGTCATTTTCCTCAAACAGGGTTTTTCTCTAATAGGATCAAATATAATGAATCAATACTTAAGCCCAGGTGGGGTTTGTGGTTTCCAGAGGAACATTTCTGGAGGAAGGTACACATTTCCTATAAATACAACTGATATTTTAAGGTACTGTAGCTAAAGAGAGCTTTAGTTATGTTTAATTTTGTTTTAATACTGTTACCATGGTTTGGGAGAAGGAGAAGAAGGGCAAGAAGAAGGGGAAGGGAAAACTCTATCCTGACACATTTTATCACAGACCAAGTGGGGCTGGAAAATGTTGCTACTTCCCTGGAAATATTGTATCTGTGGGTGCAATAAACCCAGGAGGTTAGTGAGCAATAAACAAAAGTATGTTTGTTATTAGCTTGTATCCTTGCATTTATGGAGTCTCATGTTCCTTTGCCAGAAAGAATATCATTAGCTTTCCTGCTTCACATACCAAATTTATTCAAGCTGTACAAATTGGGGGGATTATTCCTCAATTACACTTTCATGCTTTTATATAGAAAAACACATGTATACACAGACACATAGAGTGTGAGATAATCTTGATATAAGTAATATGTGTAAATAATATATCAATAATTAAGTTTCTGTTTATAATATAATTAGGAGGTTTATATATAAGTATATATGTACATCTACAAACCTTTTTTTTTTTTTTTTTTTTTTGTAGAAAGATGCATGGCGTCAGCATTGAGAGTTGCTACCTATCTCAGAGTTTCACTGTAATCCAGTAACTTGTTACTGAGTTCCCTGTTTTCCTAATTCAACTCACTCCTTCATTTTCCTTCACTTCCAATGCTATGAATAAGGAAAACTATAGCAACCTGCCATCTAAAGTTTTCTAGAAGTCTCCTGTGTAGCAGCACAGTACAAGTGCTCACTCTTTAGTGTTATGACTATACAAACTCCCTCCAGGTCTTTTTCTCTGGAACTGGTGAAGATTTCCAGGCCAGAGAAAGAAAAAATTCCTTAGAAACCACCATTTTATGGGCTTTACAAACAGTTAACTCAAAGAGCTTAGTTCATCAAGAAATTTTCTTTGAAACTGTTGTGTGTTATCTGTTCTTATCCACCTGTTTGTCTGTTGACCACTCACATTCATCTTTGCAAACAAGGTTTTACACAGGAATTTTTAAATTTGATCTCCTATATAAATATGCCCTCAGAAATCCATTTGCAACATGTCACTCCCATACAGTTTTAATTAATTTTAATTAACAAAATACATATATTTGAAAAAATAGCAGTGAACTTTTTCAATCTATTTAGCTCATTTAATTAACTGTGGGAAGCAGCAGTGTAGTAACCTCTGGCAAATAAAAAGGAGCAGATGTTGCACTGAGGAAGGGAGATTATTTTCTTTTTTATATTCAGCATCTGCTTTACTCTCCTTTGACCTGTTGAAAGATTATGCTCCAGTGAGAATGTTTGCACTTAGATCTTCCTGAAGCCTCCTCTTACCAGGAAGGATTCTATGACTATTAAGAAGGATTTAATGGTCTATCTATTCAATATTAAAATCCTTTAGATAATTCTGCTGCTACTTTGTTTCAAAAATAGAATGTTCCTTTCCTGTCACCTGGTCACTGCTTTGTGTAGGACAAGCACTGCACTGAGCATTAAGACATTTTCCCTTTGTACAGCTTCTGCTTCCAAACTTGGGTCAATAATAAAAGCAGTCATAAATATACAAGATGAAGTACAAAGACTAGATTATGTGTCTGTTACCACTGTGCAGTAGAAGATTTTCATCTTGAAAATGCTAATATCGGAATACTAATGGCAGACAAGGGACCTCCTGTGACCCTTCTGGTTGCATGCATCAGTTTTGTCCAGATTGTGCTTCGAATGCAAATGCTGGGAGATGTAATTATTGATGGATGCAGATTTTAATGACTGAAATAGAGACATGCAGAAGATCTAGCTAAAGCCTTGGCCAAGAAAGCACATAATTGACATATTAAGCATAATCAAACAAATAACTTGTTCAATCCATCTTATTTCTTTTTCCAGTATATGGAATATTTCTTTCCAATAAATATGTAAAAAACAGAATATAAAACTGTTCCTTGCAGCTACCTCTCTGATGCTACAAACAGAGAAGCTGACAGTTTCTACGTCACACATTTCATCAGTTAAAAAGTATGGACTCTTTGGGACCTTTTATATGACTCTGGGTTATTGGTGTGAAAGGAAGAGCTGAAGGGAGACCATCGCCTCCAGTGCTGAATATCATCCATTTCCAAAATGATGTGCCACCTTTACTGGGGTTACAGTCTATATCTCTGTAAACACAAATGTTCATGGAAGGCTGCTACAAAACCTACATTACAGTGGAAATTTTACGTTTTATTTTGAAAGAATTGATAGTCTACTCTTTTTTCTGCTCCCATAAGAAAACATGAACTTTATATACTTAGTAAAAACAATGAAAATAAAGAAAAGAAAAACTGGAAAAACATACTTCATACTGAAGAGCCCTGAATCTCATCAGAAAAATTTTGGGGTTTTTTTACCATTAAAGGAAAATATATTGTCATTCTCTCACAGACCTCATTCATTTTTTCTGTGGTGAGTAACCCTTGAACGAGTAGGGTCCTGCCTATTTAAGAGAGGCTGAGCAGGCAGCTGAGTAAAAACAGATCAGAGGAAGAGCAACTGGCAAAGCATGGCTCTCAGGATCATGTTTGCACTACTCTCTTATTTTAGATATCTTTTGCTGATCCTTTCTAATTTACCAATAAACATCAGAAAATGTGTGTGTGTGTTCATACACATTTCTGCAATTCCACACCTGCCAGTTGGATGAGATCCTTGGAAGGGGAGACAGTAGGACATCTCAGTGCACTGCCCAGATACGGGCTGGCAGCTCCTACTCACAGCCATTCAGCACCACCCTGAATAGCTCTGTGCATCAGAACAGGACTCCAGGCAGTCGTATGATGCAGCAATTGTTGGTAGGAATTACCATTTTAATTACCATCCTGGTGGCCTTGCACAATTCACTTCCCTTATACTTGTTTGGAACAGGAGTCCTCATACAATTACTGTGTGATAATGATTATGAAAATTATGATCATAGTAATTATAATGATGATTATAACAATAATTTCATATGGTCATTGCAAGGACTGAATGTTCTTGTATGGCTTGAACACATTACACATCCCAAAGATAGAGGCTTTCCCAACAGACTATGCTGTATTTTAAAAGTGTATAAATAGTATATGCTACCATAAGGTCTTAATAGGGAAAAGCTGTAATTAGGAGCAAGATGTTTGTGCTGTTGGTACCTGAAATTAAATTAGATATTGTTTTCATATCCACACACATATGGATGTACTTCCATTCTCTGCATTTTTTCAGGAGGATGACTATAACTTTTCCCTTAAAATATCACATTATTTCCTTAGGCTTTAATGATTCAACAATTATGTCCCCCTAAAATAACAGACAGAGGTGTCTTGAGTATCTTACAATGTCAAAATAGTATCTAAATTTTAAGTATTCAATAATTATGCCCCCCTAAAACAACAGTTGGAGGAACTTTCACTTAGATACCAGGAGAGGCTGAGCATGTAACTTTCATTAGACTCTAGTTTCAATGTTGGAAAAGTGGGTTAAAACAGATTATCTGACTGTGAACCTGAACTCTGAAAGGATCCACACTGTGAGGGACTTTGCTCTCCTATGAAAATGGGGAAAACTGCCTTGTGCATCATCAGAGAAATTAGATCAGAGCAACCAGCTTACTATGAATTATTACACTCTTGCTAACAGCAGAATAACTTTCTCCAGTAAACAAGAGCTGTGAGAAAACATATCTGTTTGTGGAGAGTTGCTCCCTTGTCATAACACTGTTGGAGGAATATCATCATAGATTTAAAAAATATATTTCAATTACCTTTTCCATAGGACTGCAGACAGAGTTGAGAAATTTAGGGCCTTACAGAAATGTTTCTAAATACAGGACAACAAAGACAATAGGATGGCAAAAGAATTTTTGGATCAATTCCTGATATATAGAAGATATGAGCAAGCTAAAGATTCTGAATACAAAGACTTCAGCAGCTAGTCAAAATTAATTACTCCTGTTTAAACATCCACCACAACTGAACCTGGAGGACAGGGACTGTCTTCCCAAGTGGATTCAGTATCTGGTGTGCCTCTTGCCAATGAAGTTGTATTATACAGAGAAAATGCGGTTTTGTAAATAGAGAGAGAAACATTGTTGAACGGTTTTTTCTCCCTGGGTTACTTATTTATACTCTGCCACCTCACCTGGAAATTTAACAAATGCATTATGGACTTTATGAGGATTGTGCTGGTATGTCATACACAAAAGAGGAAGGAAAGATTACTGCTAATCTCAGCAACAGCTGTCAGAACTATGATTATAAACCCCTTGAAATACCACTCAGTAAAAACTGTATGAAGAATTTTGCATTTTAACTGTTTCTAATACCACTTTTAGAGCCTTTATGCAGCAGTTTGCTCTCAGTGTGTGCCGCAACCCTTACAAATAACTTGCTTGGGATTTTAGATCACACCAAGGTCTCCCAGTGCGTCGGTTATCCTTAGCATATACAAGAGAAAATTAATTTGAATTGTTTCAGTGACAAAATCCTTCAGGCTGTAATCACTGTCCATAAAGACAACACACAGGAAAGCACAGCCAAAGCCTGCATGACCCATAGTGGCCAGTGGGAATGATCCAACTGCAGTGCAGGTTCAGAAACTCACATGATTGGTCATATTCTTTAAAAGGCATGTTCATGGAAAAGATATTCAATCCTTACCAATGTCTGTAGGATGAAAGCAATAACCATGTTTGGGTGCTTTCCAGTACTAGTCTTAGGCTCTCTGAATGTCTTTGAAGATTTAGTCATCTCAAGTATAACTTTTGGTGAAAACCTCTGTCTTCAAGCTTGGTGTCAGTTTAACATAAAGAAAATAAGAGAGATTTTATAGATACATGTGTGTTTTTTGTATATGTGTGTGTGTGTGTCTACACATGAATTTATGTCTATATAAATATCTATAATCAGGAGTCACTCTGGCAATAAGGAAGATAACACCTAAATAAAAACCTGCAACTCCAAGACAGTTCTGTCAGCCCTCCTTTGTTCAAGATTGCAGGGACTGGGAACGAGGGTACAGCCAGATTAACCCCAGCAATCTGGGAGCTCAGGTCCTTAATTAGATTCTTATCAGGCCTGCGGAGCTGCAGCACAGCAAGCAGAGTGGCTCTGCAGAGAGTGCACAGCTGCAGGGTGTTTCCCTGACTGTCAAAGCCAAGCCCCATCAGCTGAAGCTGGTGTTAAAAAGCCAGATGTGAAATATGGCAAATGCCTGACTGATACAAGACCCACCCCTCTCCCACACCTATTTAGGGGTCTGGTGGGCGCAAAAACTTCTCACAGAGCAAGCAAACTGGGGGAGAAATCTGACCTTCCTGTCAGATCAAGAGTTGGAAAAAAATATGCAAAATAGGCAATAACTTTGAATACCTTAGTGAGATTTCCGCTGTCTTTGGTTGCTTCTAGGATGACAAGGAGGGCATTTGCCAAGGTGGAGTTTGGCTGTGGGAGAGGAAACCAGCAACACAAACATCATATTCCTCCAGGAGAATATTATCTGCTAGAACACTCCTTCACACACTGAACCCCTGGGTGAAGCCACCAAACTTTTTTCTGTGAAGGGTGAGCATAACCCCAGAAAAAGGGATAAAAAATAAGACTCTGTGTGTGTGTGCATGTAAAATAAATAAAGTCTTGGCTTATTTTTATGTAGATGTCATTCTTCTTTGCCAGCAGTCAGGATTTTGAGCATGGTAGCACCAAAATGTGAGACATGCCACCCCAATACAGCCTTCACAGCACTATGCCAGGCTCCCAGCATTTTCCAGGCTGAGTGCCTCCTGCATGAATGCTAGGCAGAGAGATGGTAGGAATGGTCTAGTGAAGGTAACCTTTCCACAGGAAAACAAAAAGCAGGATGTCTTCCAAATTTAGGTTATAGAAAGAAGCAGGGTTTGAAACACCCTGCACTTGTTTGTATTTCTTTTTGATGAGTTTAAGTACCCCTTCTTACAAATACAAAATCCTATTTCCAGTTTTTATGTCCCTATCTCCACTGTCTCCTCTTGAGGGGAATATTTTCAGAATCCAACAGTCATCTCTTAAATTACATTTTTCTCTCCACCCAAAAATACCCTGTACAGGAAAGTCACTAGTTAGTTGCTGATTATTAGCTTTGCAGTTCCTGTCCATGTATAATTCCTTCTCTTAACTGCATTCCTGTTCAGCACTGGACAGTTCTAGGCTTTCAAGAACTTCCTTTATTGATGTGCTATTATGTAATTTTCCTTGATACACTTAACTCTCTTGTAATCTTAAGATGAAGGCCACATAATTTTTTCTCCAAGACAAAGGTGAAGTGACTCCTTTATTCATATGATCATTATTAAGATTTAGAGGAGCTCAATTTGTACAGGGAAAAAAACCTGTGTATGTACAAAGACAATACAGAAAATTCGACAGAAAGATAAAACATGAACAAGTCTAACTTTTCATCAAGATGCAATTAGTTCCATTTCTTTCAAATAAAAATAAAAAATGTTAATAACACCACATTTAGAGTAAGATAGTTTTAGATTCTTGGTAAATCATAACCATCTATCTTAAGCCTTTCATCAGAGCCCTACCCTGTCTACTTGCCAAAATTATTGCACATATCATATCTAGCTTCTGACTGCTGTCCATATCATCAATGCAAATTATTGCCAAATCCCAGTAACTGATGAGATGGTAAACTTACCAAGAAAAAATGAAAACCAAAGCAATGCATGAAATCTCTTGCTATAAAATTATGTGCAACAGAGGACAGTCTACTGTTGACATTCAAAGACATGGCAAAATTTAGGATCCAAAACACAAGCCTAGATATAATCCTATCAGCCATCTTCAGAGTATTCAAAGGGACTTTGGTACCTAAAACCCAGGCCAACAGATATCAATGCCATTATTTATAGAAAACCAGACATAAAAGATGTGAGGGTGATAGCAAAGAGTTGAGATGAAATCCAGAAGTCTCCTGTTCTGATTCTTACTTGCTTGTTTCAAGACAGGGCTTGTCAGATCCAGCTCCATGCTACATTTATATTGATTTCTTACACAAAGATGAGCTATAATCCAGGAAAACTAAGTCCTAGGAAAATTTCCTGTATGGTGCAAATCTAATTTTGTACACCATTCTGTACCAAGCCAGCGGCTTGGGGTGTACTGAGACGTTATCACTGCCTATTGCATAGACACCACAATGTTGTCCTGCAGCTGTAGGTACTTCGACCCAATTTAAAATCAACACTGGGAGAGAATTCTGGTACGTGACAGAATTAACCTGGCTGAGAAAAAAAAAAGAGGAAGTCATTAACCCATCTGTAATTTCAGATTTTTTTGGTCTAAAAGTCAAGCTAAGTTCAGCTGAGAGAACAAATTCTCAAAATGCAAGATGCTGTAGTGCAGCCTGCTGATTTCACACACATTTTGTTTGAAGAGGGCCAAACCACCAGAGAATATGGTCATGGTCTACACTATTGCTGTGTAAGAGGGAGGGAAGGTATATGCAGGTAAATTCTTTGCTGCTTATTTAAATTCAAGAACATTTTCTTGGAATAAGCTTCATAACACACAAAGGGCAGTGACTTATTCCATTATAAAACCACTTAGCAATGAATTTTATTTTATCCTTGGACCATATTGACTTGATGGTTCCCTGCTCAGGTGTTCCCTGGTGTACACAGCTCCACTCTCAAGCAAGCTTTACCTTGGAGGCTCTAGAGCTCCTGAAGCCAGCAACATCCACTCACCACAGGGGCCAGGGACAGAGCCTGGAGTCCTTCACAGCCTGCAGGGTCTCCTTCTTTTGTGCACAAGAAGCACCCAGCTCTTTTTTGATACCTGCCTGCAATATCAGGCACCTCATTTAAAGCAGCCTTTTAGGTTAATGTAACAAAATAGATCAATTTGACAGTGTGCTGCCAACAGATTGATTTTCTCTGCCACTCAAAATGCAGGTCCCAAAATGCAAAGCATTTGTAAATTAATTAATGAAATAATTGCTATGCAGGAACACTCTTAGAAATACAAGACATGCAGAGTGATCTTTCACATTACTAATAATTCACACAGTTTATATCTAGAGGAAGGGGAAAACTCTCATGTCATCCTAATTTCCAATATCTTTCTGGAAGAAGGTTAAAAATTATTCTGTCTCCTGTCCCTGGAGACATTCAGGGCCAGGCTGGATGGACTTCTGAACACGAGAATTGGTGTGGTGAAAAGTGCCCTTGTCCATGTCGGGGTGTTTGGGAACAGATGATCTTTAAGGTCCCTTCCAACTTAAACTATTTTATGATTCTAAATTAGGGAATTTTGGTCAATCAGGTTACATTTGTCACACAAACACATCAAGTCTGATACTTTTTTTTCAGAACCTCTTTCAATTTCTTGAATTAAAACAGTTATCCTGGAAGAATTTAAACACTGATTTTGGCCTGGATTCATTCAAATTCCTTGGTTTTTTCTACGAGCAAGAGAAAGGCCAGTTTGGTAGGAAAGCATAATTGAGCCAGTCTAAAGTCCTCAGCAGGAATGCACGTTCTCCATTAGTTGTATGGAGAACACAAGATTAAACTAACACTTGCTTTTGCTTTGGGTTGGTTTGTCTTTAGCTAAAGTGCCCAAGATATCCCAAGAACTTTGAAAAAAAAGCTTTTCCCCACAAAATAAGTTCAGGGAAAAGAGAGGAATTTTGTCTGTATTATTTCCATCATCATGTAAGGAACAGTAGGAAAAAATGCACAACTTTCTTGATTTCAGGCAACTTGAACTATAAACAAGGTTTTCCAGAATGTCAAGCACCTGCACAGCTACAGCTGTGATATACCCAAGCCAGGAGTCATTTTCAGTGTATATGATGCTCAGCCTGATGGAGAAGAGGGATAGAAACCAAATCCTCCAGTGGATACACTCCAGTCTACAGTGTCCTCAGCTGAGGATATCAGATGGAGAAGAAATTTTGTCAGCCTGCCCCTACTAGAAAGCACTGAAAAATGTCAAATACAAGTAGTCCCTCTATCATCCCCACCACATTTTAACACTTACATGAATACCAGAGTTATTTAATAGAACAGAGGGACAAGCCAACCTTTGGGAAATTGAATGAAATTTTAAAAATATAAAAGCAACAGTAACAATAAAGCCACAAAAAGTAATTCAGACAAAAACATTCTGATTTTCAGATCAAATAATTCAACATTAAAAATGCCAAAACTGAGATGATCTACATAGTCTCCAGGTAGGTCTTCTGGGTACCATTATTATGTGTTCAAATAAAATGACAGAGTTCTCCTCAGGATGCCTGCTTTATTTGGTGAACTGGATGGCAAAATAGTTTTGAGGGTAGGAAGTGTGCAACAGAAGTTTGGCTGGCTGAAACTAAGATGCAGATATATTTTAAAATATTACTTGTGGTAATATTTTTACCACAAGGTCTGTTGTGCAAAGCTTGTGTAGGAAAGGTTTTACTTAGCTTTAAAATAAGCAAAGCCAGACACAAGTCTAATTTAACTTCCTGACAGAGAGATAAATTTCTTCTGAAACAATCTATTCAAGACCAGACAAACCAAACCCCCAACTCTGCAATTGTTTTTAAGTTCCTATAAATGTCTCTAGAAAAAGGAATAATATAAAACAACTTGGAAGACAGAGTCGTATCATTTTTCTTGCCAGAAGTTCTGCTCACTTGCTTTAAGTTACAAAAAAAATTATTTGGTCCTTCAGTAGCCCTGTACACCTCCATGCAATGATACCAATCAAAGTTCAGAACCACATTTAGGTCAGTGTTATTCTTAATAGTGATGGGACAACTTTTACTAGAATATGATGAATAAAATCTAATCAAAACAGTAAAAAACAGTCCAGTTTAAGACATATTTTAAGAGTCATTTTTACATTGCAATCTGAAGGACTAATACTCTTTTTTATAGAAGTCGGACACTCAGACAGATGGTGCACTTTGCACATGAACAGCCAATGCTTTATCTGTAGAAACAGAAAAACACATTAGTAAAAGCAATAATTCAACTGACTAAAAGCACTATTTGCATAAACTGTTCCTGTCACATTCTAAAGGCCATGAACAGAATCTTGACATCATTTCTGCGAGCTGTCCCCTACTGCACAGGAGCTTAAGTGTAACTTATGACTTGGCTGTTGAAGTAATTCAACCCCAGATCCTTTTGACCACAAAGTGCAAATAATATAGTGAAAGGAAAAGCAGAAGGAAAGGGCAAAGCACGATTAACAGGAACATCATAAACACAGGGATATACATTCATATTGCCTCCTCACATGTTGATTTTTTTTACAGAATGCTGTTGTCTCATTTCAGGCACTTCTTTCAATTTTTTAATAAACAAAATATTTGCCTTGCTATTAAATCAAACTTCTGATTATGTAGGTGGTTTTTTTTTAATTTTATATTCCCTTTAATTATAATAGAATGAAATTTCTTTTACCCTTCTCTTTGAGCACTCAGTAATTAAGAACTGCCATGTATAATTAAAACAGAATTATTCTGTGTTCTGAGACACACTGCAACCTCTCATTACTGTCTGAGGCATGTCTTTTTAAATGTGCTTATGTAAACAGCAACGTTTTCTAAAGGACACAGTTTTAGTGATATTTGTTCTATGAAGTTGTGCCTGTCATAAGAGAGGGGTGGAGGGTCAACAGTAAATTTTAGATGGGCTTGCAGCATTTCGAAGAACCACAGAATTGTCTGGGTTGGAATGAAATCTAATGATCCTCTAACTCCACCCCACCTGCCACGGGCTGGAACACCTTCCATTAGACCAGATAGCTCAAAGCCCCATCCAGCCTGGCCTTGAACACTTCCAGGAATGGGGTATCCACAGTTTCACTGGGCAACATGTTTCAGTGTCTTGCCAGGCTCATAATGTTTCATATCTTACCCAAACCCACTCTCTTACAGTCTGCAGCCATTGTTCCTTGTATTTCAAGTATGGCGTTCTGTGTACCCCAAGCTTCCAAAAAGTGTAACAGTGTTAAATTCTGGCTTTATGAAAACTCCATTTTTACATGAGTTTTCTGTCATCTTTCTTCAAAGAAAGAGAAACAGTAAACCAGTTTAAAAATATTGCACATGACAGTCTTAACCAGCAGGTCTTTACACCCAAGGCATTCAAGACAAACTGAAAGGTACCAGGAAGCTGAAATAAAAGACATCTTTTGTGCCAATCCAGCATGATGTTTGAACACTTTGAGCTACACATTTGCTCCCAGTTCAGCAAAGAAAACAAACCCAGAATACAGAGAGTGCCTGCTCAGGGTTAGGGGAGGCTTCAATGCTTCATTTTTGAGCTGCATTCCTGCTGCACTCCCCTCCTGCCTTTCTTCCATGAGTATGCAGCCACAAGCATGATTCACCCCCAATGGGAAAAGTTTCCACCCTGTGACCACCCATCAGTGTGTGCAAGCAACCAGCACCATCCCAGCATCAGCCTGACAATTGCTTACCGCTGGGGAGAAGAGAAAATAGATTAGGAAGTGAAACATCTAAGACACTTGAATGTGAAGCTGTTGACTGAGGAGAGAAGCAGAGATCATTTTGCCAAAATGGAGACAGTTTCATTAACACCAAGGAACTGAATGACTTGGGACAGCCCTGTGAGATCTGGGAGTCTTATTCCTGAGCTTACAACTGACAGACAAACAGCAAAAATGCACCCGTGGCAAGGTCTGACCTCTGCAAGGTGTGCAGGCTGCTGGCACGGTGACTTTGCAACTGTGGGGATGGACAGGCCACCTGCCTGGGGTTATTCTCCTCCTGCAGTGCCACAGCTGCCTTCTCAGGTTGATGCACTCATTTCCTCTGAGACTGTAAAGGCTGGTGTTGTCATGGAGCCAGGCTTATCTCTCTGAATGTAATTGTCACTGGTTTATCAAGCTGGCAGTTAAATACCGTGCAGCCACTCATTCACTCTCCACCCCAGCCCTGGTGCGATGAGGAGGAGAATTGGAAAGAGGTAGAAACCATGGGCCAAGGTAAGAGTGGCTCAGTGACTGAAATAAGTGAGAAGAAGAAGAAGGAAGAATAAGAGGAAAGCAGAAGGGCAAGGGGAAGGAGAAGGAGGAGAAGAGGATAATGAAAAGGGAGACTACAAAGAGAAAAAGAGAGATAGAGACAAGTGATCCCCAATACAATCACTCAATACCCTGTGCAGGGATTTTCCCCTCCTGGTCAAATCCCTCCAGTTTATACACTGAACATGACACTATATGCTGTGGAATATCCATCTGGCCAGTTCAGGTCAGCTGTCCAGGCCATTTCCCCTTCTGGCTTCCTGTGCACCTGCTCACCAGCAGAGCATGGGAAACTGGAAAATCCTTGACTTGGGGTAAGCCCTGCTTAGCAACAACTGAACCATCAGCATGTTATCAACATTATTCTCCTACTAAATCCAAACACAGCACTGTACCAGCTGCTAGGAAGAAAACTAATTCTATCCCACCTGAAACCATGATAGTAATATATCCAAAATCTAGAGAAATTCTCAACTTTACACTGTATGGAGGGATGAAATTCAGTATGACTTAGTAAAATATTATTAAAAGGAGACCTTATTTAAATGAGATTTTGTTTAGAGTGGGACTAAAGGAACAGATGAGAAGGGGAAGCAGCACACTGCTGTATGTGAACAGGCCCACAGCAGACATCCAGGCAGGAAATCAAAAGTGACTAAGAGTCACTTACTCATATTAGGAAGTGCTGAAAACGTCACCCCAGATCAGAGCAGGTTGGGTCTATGCACTGCCTTTCAGAGCAAACAGGCACCATCACCCCAAGAAGACTGTCCAATCTGAAACAGGATCTAACCAGCACTGCCTCCATCAGCATAGCAAGTTGAAAACAAAATATCCAGGTCAAAATAATACCCACATCCAGCCCTCTCTTCTGCCCCAAAAGCCCAAGGCACTGGCTGGCAGTACAGCAAATGCACAAACTCACTGTCTTATTTGTTATTCTAGGGTAAGTAAATTTTCTTCTGAATCTGACCATGATTTCCAGGTTAAACAGCAGAGGCCTTTAGAGGCAAGTGTAATAAATACTGTTCTATTCTATGGAGACACAGGCACAAGTCATTTGAAAGACATTTTCTGACCAAACAGAAGAAAAAAGGTTCAAAAGGTCTTGACAAGTTTGGTTTCCTCTAAAACTTAAAACCTTAGTAACCTTTTGTTAACATTAAACAGCCAGTCATGTTAGGATCAATGGTGTACTGATAAAACTTTAGGACTGACTCCCTCCGTGTGTTTGAACACTTTTTTAGAGCAGGAAAGGAAGGCTTTATGATTTACTCTTTTTAGACTTTGATGTAGAGGACTGGAGAGCTGCCTTTACAGCCTGTCAAGACAAAGACACAACAGGGAATTTAATGCAAGTTTTCAAAGCCCCTTCACAATTTTGAGATGAAATATCATTTCCATCTTTTATTCCAGATTCATTTTAGCTGCACAAGTGAGAGGTTTTGTTGTTGTTGTGAGGACAGAGGATCTGATAGGGAAAATCCAGAACTTTATTCATCAGTTGCCTTGCTGTCTTTTATGGCTCAAAGACTTTAAACACAAGATATCTTCTGCTTTCTGGCTCTTGTAAAGGAGTTTGTGACTGTATGGAGAACCCAGACTATGCTTTTGTGTTAGGATGATCACAGTGCAATTCAGGGAAGCTCAGTTTGCTTCAAGATTGCAATGACTTTCTTTTTAAGCCACAAAATTGAAGCCGGATGCTCATCAGGAGATCTGAATGCAACTGGCCTTTCAGCCACTGTCCCACATCTCGGTTTTTCAGCAACAATAAAATAGCTACAAAAGAAAGGGACTGTAATGATGCTAATGATGGCCAAGATAGGAGAGTTTCAGGCAATACACAGCATCATGATACCCATTAGGATAAGATACAGCAGTCACAAGGTAAGGCAGAAGTACTTCTGACAATGAACAGACAGAAAGCACAAAGTCTCGCCTACTTGAGTTAAACACAAGCATTTTTCACCCTCAAAAAATAATATTAAAAATCCAATAAGGTGAATGGATGGAAGAGTTCCCACAGCAGGCCTGGGAGAGAGGAATTGTTGGGTATTTTCAGTGTTATATCAGAGTCTTGGGAAGCAGGGGAAATAGCTGGATTGGAAGTTGCAGGAGGACTGGGAAGGGCTAAAATTTGCAGGCATAGACTGAGGTACTCAGTACAGAAAACACTTGTCAGAGACATCTGAAAGACTCAAAAAATTTAACATGCACACAGAAGCAGCTCTCTATTTCCATTCCCAGTTCTCATCAGTGAGATGAGTCCAGACCTCCTAAAGGTGCTCAGCTCAGCCAGCTCTGTGGCAGGGAATGAGGGCTTGCCTACCCAGGAAAGCCATTGTTACAGGGCAAGACAAACCCCTCAGGCATGAAATGGAAGTGCTTTAAGCAATCAGTACCGAGCCCTCCTGCCCATGCTGCCTCACCACTTTGAAACGCTAATGGCCCCTTTGTTCGGTTTCATTGAAGAAAATCAACTTATCAAAGGTTATTGCCAAGAACTACTGCGGACCATTGCCATGCAGTCACATCCCTCCTTAGCAACCAGACAAGGACTTGCAGAAGGAAATTCTGTAGTCATGCATGGCCTAGCACATCTGCAAAGTTTCTGCTTTCCAACTGTCATGAAGAAGGACATGGAAAAAGAGTGCCCAAAACCACTATTTCTCAGTTTTCTTGAAGCTGAAGAGCTACCTGATTTCTCAGCTGCTGTCCCATGGTCTGATACCATAATGATTTTCATTTACAGTAAAAGAAAACAAAGATGAATTTTGGACTTCCATTAGGATTAACCTTATATCATTATTTTCTTTCTGCTTACTCCATTCAGGCATGCCTACATGAGATCATCGGGATGTCTTGGATTTTTAGGTTGGGTTTGATTTTTTTAAAGTTTTGCAGTCTTTTCAGAGGAATTTTTGAAGTTGTCTGGACTGGAAATACCTATAAGAATATCACTATTCTAAAATTCACTATAGCTAAAAGGGCCAGAGCAGAAAACCATGCTTAACTGCCAATCCCTGATGCAATTGGGACTGAAATAGATTGCAAGAATTTTGGCAGAATATTGCTGACCCTTGCTCTTAAACCTGAAAAGTTTAACAGACTACAAGTCACAGAAAAACACCTTGAACACTCTTGATAAATGAGAATTCTCCCAGCATGCTTTCAATGCTCACTAGTAGGTCCACCAGCTGCTTAAGGGTGATTCCTCGGACAAAAGAATGCTTGTAGCAGGAAACAGCCTGGGACAAATAGATGAAATTGAGCAAACCAAGGATGCATGGAGGTGTTACCCACTGAAATGAAGAAAGGAGATTTCTTCTCCTGCCAAAAAATCTTTATAATTTTTTACTCCTCTGGAAAGTTACGAGTGTTTTAGCTTTGCAAAAGATAACCTGGTTCTATGCTCATTTATTTTCCAGTTTCAAACTTAAGGGCAACTGAAAAGTTTCTTTTCAATACCATACTGATTTCTTTACTTATAAACCAAGAAATGCAGGGGGATGTTAATTCACAATGCTCTAAGAAAATATTTTCAAATTCATAGTAAAGAAAACTTGGAGGCAACTGAGCTATCAGTGCTGGAAGTGGGACCAACTCATGTAAGTACCAATATCATGTTTGTTTTTCAGAAACAAGAATCCTTAGTTAAACACATACTCTGGTGCTTGGCTCCCACCACATGGATCACTCACACTTGTGAGTGTTCCTTGGCCATGACACACTTCTTAAGCACAATCCCTTCAGAAAAGTTTTTAACAGTGCAAAAAACCATTCACACACAACATTGAATATTTCAGCAAGCTCTGGACATCTCAGAATGCAATTGCACACTCTGAGGAAAATATTTTGATTTTTTGGAATGTCTACTTGGAGAAGAATTCAGTACCACAGAAATGGAATTCAAGAACCAGGATGCACAGCAAGGCCAGCAAAACAGAGCACTTCATATGAGATCAAATAAAAGGTGTTATTCCACCAAAAATTGAAAATTCTGAGGAAAAGGATGAGGGTGGACAATAGAGAGCAAGCAACCAAGTTTTCCACAATGGCCTCTTCAATACCATCAAAGCCTGATTGGCAGGCTGCATATTTCTCGGGCTGGAAAATCTAGAGAATGTTCAAAAAGAAAAACACCTAATGCCAGCATGGTATCAAGTGGAAACCACAAGGCAGATGCTCTGAGACAGCACCCTAGCTGTAAACAGGCTTGGAAAACTGAGCAAGGCAAATGCCTGCTGCTTGCACCTTTAGGATTGCAGGCTAAACATGTTCTTTGTGAAGCCATGGAAAATATCTCTGCAATTTTTCCTTCCTACACAGCTAATCCACCTGGTGCCCAGCAAGCCCCAAAAGTTGCAATAAGATTAACTTGGTGCCTTTGCTCTCAGCCAGTAGAGCAGGAAGCATTATAGTAGGTGAATATTAGATGATAAAATAGAGAGAAGTCTTAAAACAATAAGGCTGAGCCACTCTTCCCCAGAGGACGCTGCAGCAGGCTCCAGTTTATTGCAGACTCAATAGAAAATTACCTGAAAAGTCACTCATGGCTCTTCTGCTCAAAATGACTGCCTGGAGCAAACCCCAGGCCAAAGAAAAACACAACCAAAACATTAAGCCTTGATAAAACAATACCATTTTATGTAGTAATATTTATTGTGTATTTAAAAGCATTATAAGTACACGAGGTGTGTGGTACAGCATTTTAACACAGATGACTTTGTATTATATTTATCTACCTTAAATATTCAGCTGCGACAAAAATGTATTGTAGATAACTAAATTTTAGGGATTGATTTCAAGAAGGTTTATGAATCTATAAAAGATCTAAGAAATTATATTTCCCTCACTATTCTGAAACAGAAACCAATTAAAAAGTTGCAGCCTTTTCCTAGGTCATACCTTAGAGTACGTAACAGATTCTTGCATTCTTCCACTGGTACCTGCATGATTCAGTGGCTAAACAGCTGAGGGCACCTTTAAAAAATTATTTAGGATGTAGAAGTCATGAACAAGAAGAAGAAAAAGGTGGAAAGAAGTATTGCAAATAGCCTCTGAATTCCCTGTTACCTTCTTCTGATTTAGTCTTTTCACAGAGGGGAAAAGAAAGGGTCATCAGCTACAAGAGAAAATCACTGATCACAGCTAGGTGCAAGTTCACTGTACCATTTCTCTTGAGCCTGCTAGAGTTTGTTCCCTCATGACACTGAAATCAGAAGCCATTTATTCATGGATAATAAAATAGTAGAAGGGGGGTTGGAGGTTTTTGGGGTGGGGAGGGCAGGTCCTTTCCAAATTTTCTGAAAAACTATAGAACTTAAAAATTCAGCAGTAATATAAAACTACAGAGTTGAATTTTATGGAATTTATTCCAGGCCCCAAATACTATTGAAATATCTAGTATTCTCACTAAAAGAATTCAGAAAAAATACAAGAGAAATTGCCCAGTCCTCATGCAAGGTAAGCACAGGGCATGGGAAATGAAGACCCCAAATACATCAACACAAGGAATTCCATATAGCAGCTTCCAATTAATGCAAGGAAATTAAGATATCAAGGAGAAGTCATAAAAACACTTTCTGGTTAAATTTCTAACAAAATTAGTTTTTCTGGTGAAAAGGAGATTCAGAGTAGTGAAACTGTCATATGGCATCACCTTCTTTATGAATGAAAAAATTCTTTTATGTATGAAAAAAGTACAGAGAGGTACTGAGTATTCTTCATTCTGCCTCCTGCACTAAAAATCCCATTTTCTCTGTCCTTTTGGATGCCTTATGGATGCTTTTAGATATCCAAGATGTCCTTCACATACAGAAGCTCTAGCTCTCATATAAGAACACCCAAACAAAGGAGGTCCTGCAGTTCAGAGTGGAGTTGAACATTGTGGATAAATGATGGGGTGGGAAGCACACTCCAAGCACATACAGGCATGACCTATGACAGTCTCACACAGCTGCAAGACAAAGGAAATTTTCAAATCTACATATTCTCTCAACTCTTTTGTCTTATATGAGTGCAGCTTGCAAGAGGCAGGGCGAAATTCAATAACCTCCTTACAGATCTCATTCCACCATGTAATGAACCTGCTGGCATGAGTAAGAAACAGACTTGTGAGGAAAGTTTATGTGCTTTCCAGATGGCAAGGAAACACAGGCATATAGGATTTTTCCAAGCTTAGAAAGCAGAAGAGACTGAATATACAACCTGGGTACTAAAACATCTGCAGTTAACACCAAGCAAGATTTTCTTGAAACACAAAATTGGCTGATTCATATCCAGCATAATGCAAAAATTCAAAACACTTTCACTTTATACTAGAAGATAAAGCTGTCACTCCCATGAGGAAAAGGCACTATCAGTATAGAAAATCCAGCATCTAGTCTTGATGGAGAGGAAAACAATAAAAAGAGTTTTATATATGTATATATATATATATACACACTTGCCTCATGGCCTCTGTTCTGCACCAGCAGACCTTAGTCTGTGCCCACAACTTGCAGAATAGATGTCATCAACCTCATTGGTAAAAAAAAAGTTGATGTGAAAAAATCATCTCACATGACTAATGGCACTTACTCCAATGGTTGTACCATTTTCCAGCAGGTTTTTCGAAGGCCGTTCACTACAAAATGTACATCTGGTTATATTTGTTCATCTCCAGGCTTATGCACGTCAATATTTTTTCCCCTTTTCTCTCCTCCTTGAGTTCCAACAAGATGCTGTTTACAAGCCTTGATCTCAATGGGTTGGCATCACCACTTTTGGCAAGATATTTGCTGAGATCGTATAATCTCTTCGTACTTGAGCAAGCTATTTACTCACAGTTTTAAATGTATTTGTTTCTCCTTCGTATTACCTCATTTTGCTCAGGGACTGAAGTACTGTGATTCAGTAATCTCAAACTCTAGCTTACATTTCCCTCAATGATCCTTCTCTAGCAATATAGCTCAGAATCCATATATTTCGTTTCCTGTGTTTCCTCATATAAAAATAAGCTTATCTGCATTATCATCTAATAGTTATACTGAAGTTTATAATTTGCAGTAAAGGTTTTGAAAGTCTCTGTCACTATCAGAGTTTCTAGGTCCTGAATTCTACCACAATAAAAGTACACACACTTTATCACAAGACTTTATATCTGAACTTATCTTCATTTACATCATAAATTCCATTAAAATTACTAATTAGTACACAAGATAGATCTAAGCTGTTGTGCAGCAAAGCCAGACCTGATCACTCTGGGGCTGCCAGTTGCCAATCACTTTTAAAGCTATACCTTCCCACTCTTCCCCACCTTTGAAGGTCTATCCAGCAGTTTAAACTTATTTAACATTCTCTGGTAGCAGTTTTTTTGAGAAATCTTCCTAAGAATGGTTGACATGCTGCCAAAATACAATATTTGCAAGCCAGCTTTCCAGACAGGCACCTGAAATGACAGCCAGACATCAGGCAGAACCACCTTAATGGAGGGGAGAAAGAAGCCCTAATGAAAATGACTGCATGGCTTCAGAGAGCTGGGTAGCTCCATTTAATTTTGATGAACTAACCGTTCAGCAGAACAACAAAATTAATTGTATTTCTAATTCTTCTCAGAATGCTAACAAAAAAAATATATATATATATAAACACCACTGAAATATTAACAACTGTCAAATTTCCTCACCAACCATTCATTCATATGCAAGAGATGCTCACAAGCATAACTCCCTGTGGTCATCGGACTTGCTGAACTCTGAATGCTTCAGTTGGTATGAAAAATATTTAGAAGCTTTTTCTGCTTAATAAAGAAATAAAAATCTGAAAAGCCATTGAGTTTGATTTCCTTTAACTTAGAATTCCCACAATGTAATTTATAATTACATTTAAAATTCCATTTCTTTGTCTATAAAAGTATTATCTTTGCAATATTCCATGGAAGTTGTTAATAGTTCAGAACATACAGAGCTATTATTGGAATATTCAAATGTTGTATTGCAATAATATTAATTCTTCTCGTTTCAATCTTAAATTTATTAAAGACAAACATATTTCATATGAAATAGCACCTTGTCTTTTTTAAATTAGAGCGCCTCTTCCCATATTACCATGAAAGATTTCAAGGATGAAAATTATCCACTCTAAAGCCTGAAGCACTCGCCTTGGAAGTGACAGATTTGTGTCTTCATACCTGTTGCAGTGTGTGGGGCTGTTGCAGAGGAGACTGAGAGGCTCATTGGAGTGTGTTCGGGAGTTCTGTGGTTGGCACATTTCCGTAGGACGTGGATCTGAAATCAGCTCCTTGCTCAAAATCAAGCAGAAAGGAGAAAGTTTTCCCTTCACTCCAAGAAGCACTGGTTTGGGGATATAAAGGCCATGTGCATACAGTCTTGCAGTCCCAGAAACTGCATTCTAGGACCCGCTCTTGTAAGTGGAAAAGAACATCTGCATTTACATGGGACTGGGCTCCACAAGCAAGGCAGACCTGGTTTAACAATCCCACTGGCTGCCCCTTAGCCGTGGTCTGCAGTCACAGCACAAATGCAACAGCAGCATTTATATGTTGGCCACGAGGCCCCTGGTATCACAGCTACATCTGTTAGAGCCCTCTTGGACTTCAGTAGTGTTCACTAATGAAGTGAAGGTTTACAGGGAGGAAAAATGCAACAGCGCTGCAAAAGCAAGGACGAAACTTCTCAGTTCTCTGCAGAGAAGCTCTGCATTGCTCCCCAGGTAATTTCTGCAGATGCTAAAACAACAAGTAGGGTCCAAGCCTGGGAAACCAGCAACCTGAGCTGGTTATCAGGGAGCTGCCACACAAGTTGTGCTCATGTTGCTTGAACAAGCTCCCTGTTGATTAAAGCATTAACCAGGGTTGTGAGAAATCACTTTACATGCCTGATCTAAAAGAAGGCCTTTAACCCATGTCCCAGGCAAGCTCTGGGTTACCAACTCCATCATTTTTCTAGCAGGAGGAAGGACTCATTCCTGTGAAGAAAGAATAGATTTCATTTCTAGAAAGTAAAGAAGCTCTTTCACACAACAGTAAAAGCAGATACTGAAGTGGAATGGTGTGTAGGTATATGTTCATGGTATGAAGTCATTCTGACAGTACACAGATCATATCAAATCTTTTATTAAGAACACTAGAAACAGCCTAAAACAGCTGTTAAAAATGCATATTAATGTAAACATTAAGATAATTATAGGTGCGATGATAAACTATCTTATTAAATTTAGAGACATTTTAGAATAATCTTAAAATTAGCCTGAAATCCTGTTTAATTCAGTATTAATAGGTTATCCATAAATTTCTTATAGTCAAATCATTTATAATAGTTTTATATGCATGTAAGTAGCTGTTGGGGTTTGG
>VZTR01012387.1:23412-43256 GCA_013400775.1 Chaetops frenatus | reverse complement strand
TCACTTTTCCTGTTCTCTGTTTTAGGATGTGGCATAAAATCTGGCAGACTTCTCAGTCCCAGTGGTGTTAGGGACTCCAAGAAAATATGCTAGCAACTCCAAGAAAGCTCCCTGGAACTTCATGCTAATTTTTTGCCCTTTACTTTTTCAAAGCTTTTTTCAAGTTCCTATCCAGCTCAGAAGAAAGTGTTTTGTATTTTTAAAATAGTATTTATATATTTTTGTACTATTATAATAAGCCTGGGAGAGTCATTATTATAATCATTATTGCCTCAAGAAATTTGTCTGTATGTACAAGAGTGGGTTATGTTGCAAGCCTTTTTCAAGAGGCATTACTAATTTTGAATTAATTTGAACTAATTTGATTGCTGGATGTTAAACAATGCCCTAAAAATATCTTACATTAGCACTAATGGTGGAGAACTCTGACTGTTCTAAAACTTGCATCACCATTAGTTTACAGTTTTCAAATGCTTGACATCTTACAAGGCCTATTTAGCAATGAAATAAGCATGGAGAGACATCTTTCTGCTTAAACACTTAAGACTGAAAACATTGAGAAATGCTCTATGCTTGGAAATTATTGAAGTCAAATCCTTGTAATAGTGTTGAGGTATGAAGTTCTCAAGATTATAAAAAAAATCTGGATTTCAGCTCTACCATTGCAACTGTAAATATGAAATTTAGTAAAAATCTTAAACATGATCTTTCTTTAGAGAATAATTCCTTTTTTTTTTTTTTTACAGTATGCTTTCATAATAATTTAACTGGCCTTTACTTTTTTATAGTTATGTGTATTAGAACAGAGTAGGGGTCTGTTCAGAAAAATTTAAAAAATAATAGAAATTAAAAGCAACTTTTGATGAGTTATAAAAATGTATGTTCAATATTGTACTTCCACACTATTTCAATACCTCTTAAATCTTTCCTGCATCAGATACTTTCTTTCATAACTTTTAGAAAGAAAGTTGGAAAAACTTATTTTTAGTTTTCTTTGTTTGCAACCTTTGTGATATTAAAGACAGGAAAGGAGATTAGATATGTGAAGGCCTCTGTTAGACTGAGGAAGATTTTACTGTTACTTGTCTCAGAAAGATGAAGCTGTACAGTGCACACAATTACTGGTTACATGGGTCAGAGACAGCTGATGTAGATTGCTACATAGTATGGTGCTTATCAGGTGGTTTTGCCGCCTTTAACTCTTGGAAAGTGACTGTGATACGGAACTTCACCTTGTGTAGAACGTGAGGTGTGGAAAGTATCAATTTGAATGCCAATACAAATGCATCAGGGTGACATGTTGGTGATATCATTGCTAGTCTCTGACCAAAGTATGTTATGCTTGTTTTTACTGCTTGGGGTTTTAATTTCTTGGTTCTCCTTCACGTGGTGAGTTGGGGTTTTTTGTTTATGTTGTTACTTGCTCTGATTTATGTAGTGTTTGGACTTATGGGTGTCCTGTGGGTTCTCTGCTGTATTTGGAAAAATTACATTTTAAAATCTAAAACAAAAGCTATCAACACATTTTGTTTGAAATATTTCATATTTATAGTTCTCTAAAATTCTGTTTTCTTTATCTTCCCAGTCACAGGGGAACTTGGAGGGAACACACACACATCTCTAATGCCAGCATTGCAGATTAAAAATAGTTTTCCTCCACCAAATTCTAACAGCTGGTTGGCTCTCTTTCCCTGCTGAAGATGCATCATATAGTATTTTTGTTTTCCTGCTGTTGCCAAAATGTTAATGGATCAGGCTCTCCAAGTTTTACTTTGTAAATTCTGTTGTAACTCTAATTACACTTCAACTGCATTTCTGTGAGGATTTTCACAACTCCAGTCAAGCATCTATTCCCCGTCATATAGATAAATAAACAGAAAGTGTTTGAGAGAGGTGCTTTGTGTTGATTTAAATAACAATCAGATAATCAACACTTCTGTAAACCAAGTGTTATTTGGGTAGCTTGGAGACATAGTGGCACTCCTGAGAGCAGCTCTCCTAAGTTGTGCTCCCCCAGGATGAACCCTTTATAAGTTTCCTTTACTTCAAGTACTCCAGTGCAAATACTGTGGAAAATCTCGTCATATTGACATTATAGCAATTTCCCATTGAAATCACTGTCATTTTCTCTTTTCACCAGAGATGGAAAATGTCTAAACATTCTATTTCAAGAAAGAAGACGTTAATAGCAACATTTTTCAAAATACCATTTTTTAATATTGTGAGTGGACAATATTGCATACAACAAGAAGTTATTTCTGAGCCGAGTATCATATAATAGCTTTTCTGTTTTTCCCCATCTTGAAGTACTCAGCAAAATTCTTACCATATTAGAAGAAGTGAATCTGTTACTTTTATTTTATTTTGAAAATTCTTTCTTAATGTCTGGCATTTAAAGTGATAGTGCCTTCATATACATGATCCATAATGTTTACATTTTGGCATAAAGACTGAAGAAACTAGTGAAAAACATGGAGAGACATGAGAGTTAATAAAATAACAGATGGCCGCTGTGTTCCAATGGAAACAATTATATACTGCCTTTTTAATAGCATAAAACCAATGTGTTGTTTTTGATTAATACAGTAGGCTTGCTGGTCATATGGAGATTAGTGTGTGATATAAACCTGAAAATGAGTTTGTTGTCATGAATTATGTGATATGATGGGGATTAATTTCAGGAATGCCTTAAAAATATGCCCTAAACAAAATCCTTTCTACACTGATTGTACTAGATAGATTAATCCCATTGCCATATGGACTTAAAATTGCCTTGGGTATGCAAAAGAAAAATCTAGATAAATGATAGCTCATTTAATACTCTGTGGTTTGTGTTTATGGAAAATAGAATTCCTGAGGATCTTCTAAAGGAAAACAAGAGTGTGCCAAAGGTAATTTCAGTGTTGAGTGTTCACGGATGGTAAAATTATATTTAACAGATGTTTGTAATTTTTGCAGGTAATAGCTCTAGCAGATGCAGCAGAAGAAAATCAAGCCAACATGTTTCAGGCATTTGCAAAGTTGAAAAGTGCCACCCATCTGGTGATTATGCTCATTAGTTTGTGGCAGAAGCTCAGCACTGATCAAGTTGCTATTTTGGAAGCTACATTTTTGCCATTAGCAGAAGATACACAAGAGCTGGTAAGAATCCGTAAGAGTTGCTTGAAAAATGCTCATTCACGGAGCTTTAAGCCCTTAAATTTCCATATTTCTCCCTGTACTTTGCTGAAGACTGTCCTTTGAAGTAATTTAAGTAGCCTTATTAAGTAGGTGTTCAATGCAAACTACATTGATTTCACAGGACAGTGTAAAAACAGTAGATTATAGAATGTTTCAATAGCGGATGTGGGTGGTACCAGTTAAATTCTGCTTAACGTTTCTTTACCAAGCCAAGAAGGAGTGTCTCACATCAATTTAGCTGATTTTTACCTTCTGTCCTGTGGTTAGGACAATCAGAGAAATACCCTCAGTTTTTTAAAGATTCTAGTATAGCTGCTCTATAACATATATGTCCACATTCCAATAGAAATTTAAAATACAGACAAGTACACACAGCATTTATTTAATCTATTAATCAATAATTTGCCATACCTTGTCCTCAGTATATTTAAAGTGGTTTATATAATGGATGAAAGTTATCTAAACAAAATACTGTGAATAGACAATTTCCTTGTATTCCAACACATGCTCTAAATAGTTCTGCATTCTGTAAATGTCTTGCTAATTCTGTTTTGATTTAATGAGTGTGACCAGGTGAGATTGTGTATAAAATTTGGAGAATGGTCTGTGAAGAAAAATAATGCTGTTTATATCCACACCTAAGGTCCACAGCTAAACACTACTTTAGTTGAATTAAAGAATGCTCTCAGCTTAATTCAGAGTTGATCCCTAGTTGGTTTCAAGGGTTATCTTAACTACACATTAATTTTAATTTTCATGCTTGGCCCAGCATTTTTGCAACGTATGGTGAATTCAGATTTTGGTGCATATTCAGAATGCTTAGAATGGTTTGTGGTCTTTTAGAAAACTTGTGCTGGGCTCCAAGTGAATCTAGGATCTCCTGCCATTTCCACCTGAGGGGGCAAAAAGTGTATTGGCATTTTACATGATATTGACTCATAGCAGGCAAAGCAAAACAGTTTTGTTGAGACTTGTTTTGGATTTAGTCCTCATTTAAACTTGGAAAATCAAGCTTCACAACTGAGGAACATGCATTCCCATGAACTGAATTCAAAGAAAGTTCTTCTACATCTCCTAAAAGCCTAAACAACCATTTTTTTTTGCATAACTACTTTTTATTTTGCCACCAGAAATTGGGTTGCTTTGACACAAGTTTTGATAAAATATGGTGCAATTTGTTGTGTATCCTGTAATTCAGGATATCACTTCAGCATATATCTTGATGGGGTTTTAACATGGTGGTTAACAATTTTCTCTGTTGAGGCTGTAAGACTTCACATAAAGATTGTAAGGCTGTATATTCTGCAGAGCAGTCAGGATGAAAAATGTAAACCAGCAATAACTGTAGGTGGAAGTAGCAACAAAACCTTCACAAAATACTGAATTACATGCCATATTGAAGTTGTTATGGTACCACAGAAATCTGAATGTAATTTAAGAAGCTTAGGCAGGGAATGGGGAAGTCTTCTGACATACCAATGATATTTACAGACAGAAGCTCCTAGGTGGTGATCAGGTTTCCTTGTAAGCAGTCAAGTGGAACACTGGTGAAAGAAAATACTCTGAAGAATTTTTATTTACTCGTCAAACAATTCTGCATGATGGTTTGTTGTATTTTTATTTGGAGGGAATGTGTTAGAAGACAGTTTGGGTGCAGTCTACATCTCCAGAACATTTTCTGCCTTGTGAGCATTAAACTGTGAAAGTATTTTCTTAAAAAAAAGGGAAATGTTTGGAATACATTGTTAACATAAAAAGAAATGCCTCTTTTACTATAACATCAACATTATTCTTATACATACCATTTCATTTAGAACAGATTGTATCTTGTTTTCTAGACCTGACAATCACTTCAGTTAGATATTTAGCAAATATGAAAGTGGAGTTATCTGTTCTCCTTGTGCCACCATTTTTTCTCAGACTACTAAATGGTTTTTTGTTGCTGCAAACTTTTGTCTAAGAACATATAAAATTTGTGTTTTCTTGTCTACAAAGATATAGTGGAAGATGTACTGCAAACTTGTGTATTTTCTGGGACTAACAGATATTTGGCATCATATTTTGTTTCTGGCAGTAAACTTCTAACTGGCATCTAAATAGTATTGCTTTGATAAAACTGACTAAAAGAGTTGCTCTTGTTCAGTGTTGGAAATACAAGGACATTCCTCTTTTTCATTGATTCTTTCATGAGTGCTGCACAGTTGTAGAAGTGTGACATCAGAAATTGAGCAAGATCTCTCAGGTCTCAGTGGGATAAATGAGCTAATTCTTCTGCTAATGAAGCCACTAAGAAATTTATGCCAAAACTGAAGAAAAGTAGTTGCAGGGAAGTTAGGTATGGTTTTGTCCAATGTACTTTGTTACTGTGGAACTAAAATAAATTCTGTATTCAAAACATAGAAGTATATATTAATGCTATTTCAGAGCATAGTGTTACAGCTGTGTGCAAACTCTCCTTTCAAATATATGTATATATATGTATCTTGTATACTGGTTTTGAGTTCTATGTTTTTCTATTTCTGTTGAAATAAATGGCAGAAAAATACTTTAGGGTGCTTTTGGAGGCAAAAGAATCCATGATTTCTTAATAATGTTACTATTGTACCAGAGACTTTGTTATATGATTCTTTTTCTTCAGGAGACTTGGGTACTATTCTGCAAGACTAACATATTTGTTATTAGTTTATAACAGGGACTGACTGCAATTTGAAGTACTATAAATTCTGAAATAAAAAAAACAACAACAGAAACATTTCTAAAAACATTTCATTGTTTTTCAGTGATTATCCTTTACCAAGCTGAGTTTTCTGGATAGAAAAAGATATTTGAAATATGCTGAGTTTGTGATAAAGTGTATGTTTACAATAGGAAATCCATTTGGGAGAGGAGGGAATTTGTCCGGGCTAATTCAAAGGGTTCAAAGGGGTCCTGCTACACAGGGTAGTTTTGATATAATGGTTGGATAGCGTCTGGATTGACTGATGGCTCATATGCCTGATCATTAAGGTATTAATGCTTTCTTTGTTTAAGACATTACAAAGGGAGAATATGTCTGTCGATATGAACATTCTGACTTTAAGGCTGATGGAGGCCCCTTGTCAGTACAGCCATCAACAGTAACTTTACTGAAGAGTAAATATTTTCGTAGTTCTCCTGATGTTACCAAATAATGACATACAAGTGTTTCATTTCTCAGAATCATCCCTTGCTTGTCATAGTCACATTTATGTTACTATAATTAATAGTAACAGCTATAAACCACTGTTGAGGAAGTACATTTCCATCTCTCTTTATGTATGTTTGGAGTCATATCAACCAAGTATATGACTGTATTAGATCTTATGATTTTATTGAAGTTGCAATTTGAAAGAAAAATATGCCTGAGGATGAAATGTATATTTTAAGTGACTGTATAATTTACAGTAATTAACTTACTTTAGGGACCATAAATTTACCACTTCACAGTGTTGATTAGATAAATTTGAAAAATATACTTTAAGGCAATGATGAAAAAGAAATGGTGTCAGAAAAAACTCCCAAAGTGCCTGTAAAAGTCACAGGAATTACTATCAAAAGTGTCTCTGCTTTCTGTGAGAAAATGATCTGAATGTAATTCATAAGAAAAAGAGATCATTTGGGAAAGATTAGGTAGCCTGCTAGGTTTTATGCATGATAGCAAACGAGTTTTACTTTAGAGTTCTTGAGTAATGTAGAAAATATCATTTTGTGGAAAGAATCCTTTACTGAGATTAAACTCTCAAAATCAAAGGTAGGGTTATTTCTGTAATTCCAGCAGGATTAATTCTGTCATGATGGACATTAGAAAAAATTTTCTCTGAATTTTCCAATGATGCCCAGTACTTCTGAAGCTTTGAGCTAATAAGTGCATCTTTGGCAAGAGTAATTTTTATGAACTCTACTTTTTAGAATTTATTGGAAATTGTCACTTTAATTCTTGCAATTAATCCAACCTAGCTCTTGATTGCAGTATAAATCTTCTGGAATTAGTTTTTTGTGCCTTATATTTTCTGTATTCCACTTGTCATTGCCACTTCTTTAATGCTAAGCTCCAGCTGTGTACCAGAATTGAAATATTTAAAAATAGGCTGAAATATTTTATATTTTCTCATTTTCCATAGGCTAGTACAAATTATCTTTTAGTTAATATTTCTTAAACATAACAAAAAACCCAAACCCCACAAACCAACAAAATCCCACAAAAGTACCACAAGGCAGTGGGCCGTGATGACGGATAACTTGGAACCAGTTTTCCATATGGTTGTATTCTTTATTTTTGTGAACAGACAAGTTTACAGCAGATACATTATGTTTATTCCCCTCATTCTTTTTAGAAACGAAGTGGATAATACATCTGCAGATAAGTGGTTTTAGAGAGAAAACACATGAAATTTTTTGCCTTTCTTCCAGCTTGCAAAATTACATTAAATGCCATTGAATAACTTTTTTTTTAATCATCAAAATTGGTCAATAACTCTTCCTCCCATTTGAGTCAATGCCATGCAACAGAACCATTCAGAAAGACTCTTCTGGTACAGTGAAGCATCTAAGTCTAAAAGAAATGGGGGCAAATAGCTAGTAAGTTTTAAACCCTTAATCACCAAAATAAAAGGAAGGCACTTTCAGCTTTTCCCAATAAACCTCATGATTTTTCAGTAAAACAGGTCAGTCTTAGCCTGAAGTTTAGTTTGGTTCAGGGTGGCATAACATTGTCATGTGAGGGGAAGTGACGTGGCCAGAGCTGCCCGGGGGCTCGCTGCGCCCAGGTTGGGGATGTCCTTGGCAGGGCTCAGGTCCTTGGGCGGTGTTGAGCTCAACGCCTCGAGCAGTAACACACGCTGTCAGGTGGGAGCAAGGAGCGAGAGGGAGGCCTTCTGTATGAGTTCCAGCAGTTTATTCCCCTGAAGGGTTCAGGGACAAAAGGAGTAGACACAAGGAGTACATGGGTTTATAAAGGGAGGAGGCACAAGGGGAGGGGACAATCCCAGGGCCAATAAGGGAGGAGAAGGGGAGGACTCAGGGTAGGGTTTGAGGTGGAGTGACATACAGAAAACCAATAGAGAGGGCCAGAGGGAGGAGTACAATTCAAATGAAGCAATGGGGCGTTGAATACAAGGGGAATTCCAGAGGAGGGAAGAGGGAAGGATTGACATAGCCGGCGTGGACCAGGTGAGGGAACCATGGGTGATGGGCAGGAACAAACCAGTAGCACAGGGGGAAGGGAACAAACCAACCGTTGGAGTGGGGACAAACCATATACATGTAGGGAGGGGGAGGGTACAAATCATATATACATACAAAAACCACCACAACAGGGAAGAAGGTGAAGAAATGAGATTGACACTCTTCTCTGGGCAGGGGAAGTCCTGTGTTAGGGAGAAAGGTTCAAAATGGAGTGGTAGTGCCTGGTTCCTGTCAATGTCCTTTGCTCATGTCTGTGTATGTGACCCAGCTGGACAATAAGAGAAGTAGGAGCATGGTTCAAGTACTCAAACATTCTTTTATTGTATGTTGTGATATGGAAATTATCAGTGCTCTGCCTGTTAGCCTGCTTTCAGGAGGGCCACAATACACCAGACGTAACTAGAATCATAGTAGTGTTAAGGTTGGAAAAGACTTTCAAGATCATGGAGTCCAACCTTTGTCGCATCTAGTCGTTTCCTGAGCACCTTCAGGAATGGTGACTCCACCACCTCCCTGGACAGACCATTCTGATGTCCAACCTGAACCTCCTCTGGTGCAGTTTGAGACTCCTGTTGCTGGTTGTGCGGGAGAAGAGGCCACCTCCCACCTGGCTACGACCTCCTTTCTGTTCCTTTAAGTGTCGGTAATAATTTTCTTCCTGCAATAATTTTATTTACTGAGAAGACAGTGGGTTATGGCAACAATAGCAAGTTGAAGACAAATTGCACCACTATCTAGTGATCTTTGTGAGCTAAGTGCATGGGTTTCCTCACTGTGAATTCTCTGGGTAAAATAGAAAAGTGCCAATATTCTGTTGTTCTGAGAAAGAAAGGCTTAATGTGGTCTAATGGAAACTTTTATGGATTAATGAAAATCTATAATATATCTTTATCTGATGCTTTCCACTTCAAAAGACTACCAGAAGAAGCTATGCCCAGTTGTATTTTCATTTTTTAAATCTTTTCCTGGTATTTGGTAAGAAGGGGCTGTAAGATTTTAATTTTTTTAACAGGCTTGCTTCTGGTGGTTGGCAATAGTAATGGTTTTCAAAAAATAAAGCTTTCTCTATTTCTTCCAGATGGTATAAAGTTGATTTAAACAAAACTATGCAGAAATAGGTTTGATATGCATTATGAATTGTAGAAGTTCAAAGGACACAAAGAATTGTGTTCTTGTCTTGTTTAGTTGTGTGCCCTGAGAATTGTATCAAGCTCAGAACAAGCATTAAACCTTGGTAAAAACCTTACCCTAATGGAGAATCTGACATATCTATTGATTAGATGTATTTTAATGAAAAAGTTTTGAGAATTAATTTTAACTTGCGCATTCATCTTATTTTTTCTGCTGGTATTGAAGATCCTGAAGTTAATCTTCAGTGCGTTGTCTCTGTTGTAAGCAGAGGCCTACTTAAGGATCTTATTTCATGGTGTAAATTAGTCAAGGCAGAACTGTGTTCTGCTTTGATTAGTTTGCTTCCAGCATATATCACCTCCTTTTAAAGTAATTTGGATACCCTGTGAAGTATTGCAGTTGTCCCAAGAAATGTTCTCTTTGTTTGATAAATCAAAGAAGCTTCTGTTATCAGACATATTTCTTTATGTAATATTGCGATGGGTACCTCTAAGCTTTCTCTTTGTTAGCATGATCTGTTTAGTTCAGGTACAAAGAGCTATTTTAGTGTAGTAGTAATTACTGAGTATGTGGTGCATATCAGGAGTTCAGATCTGTTGTCATCTAAGCTGCTTAATGACAAGAGTGATGCATTACAGTGATTACAGAAATGTTGTTCAGCAGAGGATCGTAACACTCAATATGCATAATCAGTGGCTCTTTCTTTAGTTTTTTCTTTTAAAGAAGTTTATTGTCAGTGGAGAATTCCCTTGATATTGTGTCCTACTTGGAAGATCCTCAGACTCTTGCTATGTAGCATTCCAGTAAAAAGATTTACAAGAAGGATAGAGAGGGATTTTTCACAACGGCATGTAGTGTTGCATCAAGGGGGAGTGGTCTTAAATTGAAGGAGGGTAGGTTTAGATTAGATAACAGTAAAAAATTCTTTGCTATAACGGTGGTGATGTACTGGAACAGGTTGTGTACCCCCCATCCATGCAAGCGTTCAAGGTCAGCTTGGATGGGCCTTTCAGCAACCTGATCTAGTGGAAGGTGTCCCTGCCTATGGAACTGGAGGATCTTGAAAGTCCCTTCCAATTTGAACCATTCTATGATTCTATGTATTGATCACTACTGTACTAGTATATTAGAAATGTAATGGGATATATGATTGTTTGTAAAATTCTGATGGAATTGTTTATATACTGAAACAACAAATCTGTTTTAGCATCATCAGAGTATGACCTTTATGTTGCCTAATAGGACAGGGTTTATAGAATTAAAAATTGCATATTTATTGTTGGTTTTACTTTCTGATTGTCTAGCATCAGTTCAAAGCTATGATACTTTTATTATAAATGCTGTAGTGCTATGTTAGTAGCATTGCATATAACCATATCTCATGGCATTTTCTGAGAAAATGAGTTACTCCCAATAATTTTGTGAAGCTCTCTGTTTATATTGAACATGTAGCAATAGTATGCAACTAAAGTCTTCATTTCCCTTAGATCTCATGGTCAGAAATGTTTCTCAGAGGGTGTATCAAGATCTAATCACCAAGCTAATCTTTGTTTTTTGGAGGAAGTGGGGGGCAGCAGTTGTGATGAGAGTGCTTTTGGTTCTGAAGGTGTTGATGGTTGTTCTTGGTTCTAAGTTGCAATCATGTAGCATTTTTGGTCATTATTAGATAACCTATAACTATTGTTCACATGGTTTGCTGATGTATAATCTGTCTACTGGAATTTACGAAGATATGTCACACAGAGATAGGTAGAGAGGGATATCATGCAGAAGATGTTATATGAATTTTTAATCTTGTTACAAGATCCCAGAAAAAATCTTTTTTTTTTTACTCTGATTTTCAGAGTAGTAATTTTTTCAGATGTATTTTTTTTTCTTTTATTTAATGACAAGATTCTTTTCTTAATTCCTAGAGTAAGAATGATATACTGGTGTTCTCTCATATTTGCACAAGGTAGTAAGAGACTCACATTAAAATAGGCCAGATTAAAGGAACATAAAGATTGCATAATTTATGCCCTTCATAAACTCCTATCTTTTTCAATGAACTGAAAGTTTGATAAAGCCAAAACTATGGTTTAGATACCTGAGAAGTAAAACAGCTTACAAATCAAATCTCTAAAAACAGTGGAGGAGTTAATGAACTTGGCTTAAGATACTGTTGTAAGGAAAAAAAACCAAAACAAAAATCTCCTAGAATAAATTTGAAACTTGGCCATCCAAGTAAACATGCAAGTCCAGTTAACTACTATCCTCTTTGTCCTCATCTGTGCATTTTGAGAGAATAGAAATCCCACAATTTGAAGTAACAGAACTGAGTTGAAAGATAGTAGTCTGAAGACCTAAAGTAATGTGAGAATTTAAATAGGAAAGAAACTTTATAACAAGTTTTGTTTGTTTTTTTTTTTCCCAGATCTAAAATATTTTAGTGTGTGTGCTTCCATTTTCACAGGTTTTGGAAACACAATCTCATTTGTCAGTATTTCATATAATATTGTATTGGTAACCTAATAAGAGATTCAGTGAAAGATGAAAAGTTTCTCTCCAAGAATATCAGTGGTAGAAAAATGGAATATAGGTTGAGATACAATGAGAAGTTTCAGTAATCTTCGTTTAGCATGTTTTATCTACTTTTTTCCTCCAGGCTGAGTATAACAGAGTGTGATTCCTCTTCCCCATATCCCCAAAAATTATCTTGCTGGACCTAACTGTAGATTTCATGTATGGCAGACCTACTGCTGGATATGTGGCATTTTTCAGCAAGATGCACAATTTCTGGTGTGTTTTCTTGCCTGCAGACAGCTTTGACAACCTCTGCAGGACCCAAACTGCACCTCAGTTTTCCTAACTAACTGGTGAAAAGTTATTAAGGAAAAGAAAGATGAAGTGTTAGATTATTTCAGTGGTAAAAATCAAAACAACAGACTTCTTAAGCTGGCAACAAAAGAAGTCAAGTCACTCCATTCATGTAGTGCTTACAAGAGTATATTTCATCAGTTCCCAGAAGGGATCAATGGTCATAAGAAGCCAAGCTAAAAAGAAAATCAGGATGAAAAAAACTCTCAAAAATTCAGGATTCAGGAATAGTGTCTACAGAAACCCATGAAATGTGTGACCTTTCACTATTCCAGACAGGATGCATTTATATTACAACAAATACGCGTTACTAGATGAATAACTGTAGAATTATGTAGTTAGAATTATCTGTTGAAAAAATGTGCCCTTTTCCTTGCCTCTTACCCACTCTTAAAAGACCAGTGCTGTCCAGAAAAAAAACCCCCAACAAACCAGATGTAAGGAAACACTCTGTATTGCTCCAATTTTGACACATGAGACAATTTGAAAGAAGAGTTGAGTAACACAGACCCATTACTTGTCAAGAAGAGGCCTATTGATCTGATTCTAATCTAGTTTTAACCTAACTTTCAAAGTGTTTCTATACAAATGAAGAACATCCAATGCGAAAGGATACAGCCCATATGGAAATTTGGCTGCAGTTTACAGAGGTTAAATTTTAATGGAGGAGCTAATAAAACCATCATCTATATTCATCTTGGTATGTAATTTTTTTGGTGAAGCATGCACTTTCCTTAGAGTAAATTATTAATCTCAAAAACATGGAAGAGTTAAGCAGCATTAGAAATATTATCACTATGATCCCCACCTGGACTTTTGCTTTCTTACAGGTTTTGCTTTCTTGCACTCTTTAATCGTGTTACCAGTTGTTTCATTAATACAAAAAAACCCTACAGCTATGATAACCATAACTTGTTTCTGTGAGCAGGACTTTGTTCAGAATTTGACTTGAAAAATAAGTTAAAATCTCAAAAGATAGAGGTCGTCATCCTCATGCATGCAGCTTTCAGAACCTTGCTTTAGTAATGCTCATTTTGCTAGATTTCTAAAACGCTAACTGCTTTTAATATTGCTCTTAGACATTTTGATTTTTCCAGATTCGTTTAGAGGAACATTCCTAAAAATACATTCCTAAAAGAAAAATATCGCCTATTCTATAAAATAGTTTTAAAACCACTATTTTAATTACTAAGCCATATGCATTTTTAACTTTCTTTCCATATCTGAAGACATTATAGAAGGAGAGTTTGGCAAATTTTGATCTACAGTTAAATGTCCAAAGAATACAATCCTCTGAAAGCTGTATTTATATTTAATGCAGGAGTGTTTGGTAGTTTGTGAATTGAACTTGAGAGGACAAAAATACCAGAGAAACTTAAATGGCAAGTGTACTTTACTGGAATGAATCTGTCATAGAGGTTTTTCTCAGGTGAAGTTGCCATAGGTTATCAATATATGTTTACCAAGTAGGACTCAAAATGAGAAGTTCTTGTAAAGAGTTGTTTATGCTGCTGGAGTTCCTATTAAATAAATATTTCTACGTTGAACAGATAAAGTTGCTGTTTCTGTTATGACTGGCAATTACAGCACAGCTGTGCAAGAATTACACGTGTGTCTGTGACAGACTTTTCCATGAGCCCAGTTTATTCACAAAGGATTTTTTCTAAATCTGATTTTTGCAGTCTATTAACCTCAAAATGTGAGAGCCTAATATTTGAATTAGACGTTTTAAGTAGTTGGAAAATAGTTGCTGGCATAAATACGTAATATTAAATAGCTCTGCACAGATCTGTTTTGCTATACTCAGACCAGTTCAATAAATATTGTAAAGAGGTCTCATACAGTTTCCTGTACAAGTCTTGATTCCTTTCTGTAGTCTTTTATTTATTGTTCTTCAGACTGTGTAAGCTTTTACCTTAAATATCTGTTGTGTCAGGATCCCTACAGAGGTTGATTGCTCATATTGTGGTCAGAGTTATCAAGATGTTACCTTGTACTTCTCTGGGATTTGCATTTTTTATTTGTCCCTAGTTTGGCTTTGCTTTCTTGTGTTTTAAGTAAATTGTAATTTGTTTGGAGTAGGTAAATTTGCTAAGTCCAAACTCTTGAATAAGATTTAAATGTCTATAATGCCTATAATGTAGCTCTTCACAATAGGTTGACTTCAGAGTACCATCTCACAAATAAGGATGGTTTTCATGATTTAAAGTGAAATTGATTCATCTACTGTTTTGAACTATTTTTCTAGAACTACATATCATACTAATTTTCTTTTTGTTCATTGTACTGTCTCTTACTTTGTCTGGGATGTTCAAGTATATTCTCACTTTGATATTGTTTTCATCAGTCTGCAAATTCCTATTAAAACTGAATTCTTTAAATGGCAGTAGAAATCAAAATCAGATCAGTTAGTATTACGAACATTATGCATCATAAATTATCTAAAGAAAGATATGATTGGAGAGAGCAGTTTTATTATAAGAATTTCAGTTTTGATTTTTCTATTGTGTGCTCAATACGAATGTCCTTCTTAGGCACTTAATAGATTTGGAATATATTTAAGCTTGAGTCATTTGTCTGGATTTTCATCAGACTTGAATTCCACTAGTCTGTAGGATTTTGCCAGTTCCCTGTTTTTTAGTTATTCCAGTGGTAAGTTTTTTTGCTATTTATATATGTTGGGGTACTTTTGCTTTTTGTTTGTTTGTTTGTTGTTGTTGTTGTTGTTGTTTTTTTAATGCAAAACTCAATTGTAGAAGATTCCAGATAATCTGTGACTGGTGTTTCTAATGCATTATGTTAAAGAAAACTGGTTTTATATTATTACAAGGGTAATTCTTCAACCAAGAATAATTTTTTTCTTAGAAAACCTTTTCTAAGAAGATATACTATCTCTTGACATTGTTCAAATGTAATACATTAAGACTTCAGTAATATTTTGCTGCACTTTTTTCTGAGTGCTATATAGATATTGAGTCTATTGGGTTGAGTTTTTCTTTTATTCCAATTCTTTTCAAAAGGTCTTATAAAGGCTTTATCAATTCTTTTTTAGCAGTAATTTTTCAGGGACACTCAAAAGGAAGGTTTGTCATTTCCATTTCTGACAGCACAGCCAAATGTTGCATGCCTACTTTATGGCTTCTGTAGCTGTTATCTCCTCTTTGAGACAAATAGATCAGTTGGAAATGTAGAATATGCTTGAAGGATATGGATTAGGAAGACTGGTAGCACAGTGAATTCCTGGCCCAGTTTGCTGATGGTCTGTGCCTGTGTTGGATACTACCAGTTCAGTAGCCATGGATTAGTGGATTACTGGTTTGTATGTGTAACAATAAGATAATTTGTTTTTTAATTGCTGTAAAAGCGAAGTGCTGAGAGACACATGGCTGGTGTTTCGTGTGAGTTAGCATTATAGAATGCTTTCAGATACAGAAACCTCTTCTTTAGTGGTTGAGATAAGCATAAATGCCAAGATTGTAATTCATACTGTGAACTTTCAAGTATTGTAGCATTTTTGAAAACTGATGAAATCACTATTGTGTCTAAAATAAAGAAATAAGATATAGCCAGGCAAATTCCTTACAGTTTTGCATAGTTTATGCAGTACATTTCACATTGCATTTGAATTCTTTCAGAACTGCCTTGATTGTCACTCCAGGATAAATTACATCATAGGCAGCTCGGAAAATGGTTGTTATCTTAGGAATATTATCAATCAAGATAAAGGTTTTCAGAGTAAAAGATACACAATCATATACTTGTCTGACTTATGCACATAACTTAGGAATCTTGTTCAAGTTTGACTGATATGGTATTAGATTATGCCAATTGTGTAAATGTGTTGAGAAGCTATATTATATGAGTAAACCTACCAAATCTGACAACAGGCTGTATCTCATAGTTCTCCCTACATATATGTGCTCTATCCATCTTAACAACAATGGTATGGAAATCCTTCTCTCAGATGCTGCCCCTATCTATGTCTAGTTGACCTTGTTTTTGACCAGCTAAACTCTTGGGGAGTGGAAACTTGCAGCTGAGTGCCAGGCTACAAACAAGGTACTCTGGATGAAGCCTTATGCCAAAGTGAGATTGGATGTATAATTATGGTCACACTCGGATATGCCATGACACCTGAGGATCCTTTGTGGCAATTTGCATGGAACACAAGTGATGTGTACGAATATAACATTAGCCATGCTAGTATCACAAGTCTACATTTGGTCTTCAGACTCCTGCAATGTATTTGTTTTGGTTAAAAGAAAGTGCCAATTACCTAAAAGAGAAAAATAATAATGTATATCTGCAAAATATGAAGCCCAGCCTTTCCCAGTGAAAGAGTAAAATTGATGAATTAAGTATTTTTCATATCTATTTCAATTATATGAAGAATTAGGATGATTTAATAATGCTTCTTTCTGTGAGTCTTTACTGACATTGTCTCAGTCACGACAATGCTTGCTGGTCATAGAATGGTGGATTACTGGCATCACACTCCTGTTGGGGGTGTTCCTTTCAGTCCTCAAATATGCAGAATACTACACAGAAAGCCATTAGTGAATAATACAATTCTGGCAGTAGAATCATTCTGCAGTGTGGGCTATAGAGGAGAATACCTTTATTTTTAAACATCTTTCAGCTTTTTTAACATGTGAAGAATTTTTCTTGTTCTTTCAATTCTCCCCTTGCACCAATAAAATTGCTGACAAATGCAGTCTTATTTGCAGCCATTAATTCTTAGTTGTACAAAACCACCTGATTTTGTTTTCCAACAAGTTTGTTTTCATTTAGATGTAGCTTTTGTGTACTCTTTCATTAATCATAAAGACTGCTTTGGATTTGACTGGACTTACTAGGTCAACAGACCTTGAATTGGAGAAGATAGTTTTATGGTCTACTGAGAAACTGTACAGTTTTACATGGAAATGAAATACAAGAACAAGGGTTGGAAAACGTTAAGGCTGTGGTATAAAGTAAAACATACCTGTGTGAGCCAAGGACAGAATACTAGCCACTTTTAATTTCCTGACTTTTGTTAGCTTGTAATTCAGTGCTTTTATTTAAAGCATTATTTAAATGCTTTTGCCTGCATTTTTACAACTTATTTGGAGAGACATATTGACCAGCTTCTCAGCTACTGTATGCTGACAACAGTTAATCATGTGTTTCTTTGTCCTTTAGTGAAACTCAAGATTCTTATGTTTATGTTGTCTTATTTTTCATGATTTATAGTATAATTAGGAGTGGCTGGCTTGGCTGTTTTTGGTGCTTTGTACATATTAAGTTTCATTGCCCAGTATGTGGGAATGTAGACAGCATTTACCAGCTCATTAACCTCTTTAAGTTGGTTGCAGAATGGATGATTTCCTGTCATCATCACAGGTCAGTGTACGCATTGCATTCTAACGGACTCTTTCTAGAATATTGGAAAAATGTTAAGCTACCACAGCATTGATTGATTGATTGGCATGATTTTTCTAATTTATGTGGTTTTTTTCTAATTTACGTGGAGTTTTTTTGTGGGCGGCAAATCCAGATAAGATAATAACTTAATTTTGTTGTTCTAAAGTCAGAAAGGCAAATGTTGACTAAGAAAACCTCACGAGGTTCCTCTACAAAATGTAAATATTTTATACATGCACATCAGATTTCCAGGGCACTCAGTATAAGGTATGTTTGGACAAGGATGAAGTGCATATGATTGTGTGGTCTCACTAGTGTATTTGACCACTGTTAAGCATCTGCACTAGATCTGTTCTTAGGAATTTAGCAAGATCAGGAAGGGTAGCCTTTGATTCTCTGTGTTGAAAGTGGTCCTTCACAAAAGCTGTCATGTATTTAATTGAAGAAACCCATAAGCCTGTTTTGCTCAGTGGGCTGTGGCAGGGTTGACACATCACTGTTTCAAATGTTGCTCCTACTGAGTCATGGAAATTTGCATAGGTAGGCAATTTTGCTGTTCAGCTGGGTGTTTTCAATCAAGTAGAACACATCATGAGAGAGATCTTGACTCTGGGTTTGTATTAACTACAACTGGTTACCTGAGTTTTCTTTACTGAGTACTTGCCACATGAAGGGCAAGCTTGGTGTTACCTTCTGTTAGTTTAGAAGCAAGTAGAGCTGTGTGATTCCAGACTGTCATGTCAAAACTTCTAAAGTCAATAAAGCCTATTGCCAAAATAACGTAGGCAGCACATACATAGAACTTGCTTACAGGTAGCTGAATACTAAGAGATGTTGGAAGTCATGAGGTTAGTTGACCACAAAGCCCTTTATATTAGTTGTTAAATCTTTCCAAGCTCTGTAAGATTGTCATGAAAAGACAGGAGAAAGCTTTGTGACTGTCTTGCAATTAATCATAGATGCTGTGGGTTGATCACATAGGCTCATCACAGAGTATAATTTAAGATTACAGGATGCATCAAGAGGAGTCAATCTGCATGTCATACTGCAAAAATGAGATAGATGTCATATATTAGATTTTATTCATTAACCTAATAACTTTGTCACAAATAGTAGGACTTCTCCTATCCAGGATTCTTACTTAAAGGAATGTCTTTGATTTGTTTGTGTCACTGATAGCCACAGTACAGATTACAGACACAAAGCTAACTCTTAAATGTATTCAGGGTGCTTAGTGAAAAAAAAAACTTACTTGCTTTTACTGAGTATTATTGGTTTGTTTTAACTGAAGTGATTACTAAGCTGGTCTTTTCAGAAATATTTACAGCTTGACACTATGTGAAATCGAAGTCCCTGTTCATCACAGCACTGACACACCTGTCCTCATAACTTAAGGTTAATTGGTCTGATAAATGGGTACTGAATATCTGTAGCTTTGGGTTGCAGTCATGATGTTCTCTGCTACTGGTGAGACTCTTAGACGTGATTCCAAGGAATGTATAATTGGATACATATTTTTTTCCTGGCCTTGGCATATCTCCATCATAATGTTATATACTACATATTATGCTTTTATTTACATCTCCATTCTGTTCTTAGTTTTAAATGTCACAACCAGGAACTTCTAGTGTTCATTTATTAATGCAATGACTGAATTTAACTGTTCTATCACATACTGTCCATACATTGTTTTTATTGAAAATAGATTTCTCTGTGGACCTCAATATTAGAACAAGTTGGTTTTTTCAACTTTTTCTTGTACAAGTTGAAGCTGGGTGTTCATGACACTCATTAACCCCCTAACTATATTTTATGTATCAGAATAATTTGAAAATTCTCAGTCCATGTTACCTTGTTTTTAATATGCGATATTTTACAGTTCACTTGATTTTATTAAATTTCCTTTCCTCTAATGCAGGGTTGGGAAGAAACTGTGGATGCTGCGGTCTCTTACTTGTTAAGAACTTGTTTGTCAAAGAGCTCCAAGGAGCAGGCCCTGACTCTCAGCAGCCAGTTGTCCATGCCCAAAGATACCAGCAGACTGAAGAAGAACATCACCCTCTTCTGTGATA